>JACXGK010003160.1:0-39579 GCA_016801125.1 Novumbra hubbsi | reverse complement strand
CATCACATAAAATTCTGTTTTTATCAAGGACTTAATGTTTCAGCGCCCAAACTATGGGCTCTGTTTACACAGCGCAGTGTCATGTATAAATGTGGCTATTAGTTTGGGGCTGAAAAACCTTAGTTTATGATAAAACATATATACACATGATAAAGTTGAAGCTTCAGTCCGCTTGCAGTAATCGCTCCCCAAGTATCCTCAGCTATTATCGGGGTGATTATAGACTTGGCAAGGCACTTTAAACTGTCGGCAGAAGAATCGGACGAGCCGTGTCGGGAGAAGCGGGGGGGCTGTTCAGAAAAGTACATGACCACAGCTTGGAACACCAGTTCTTCTTGTGATAATCAGGTTGTAACAATGGCAGAGAGTTACATAGACCTATGTAGAAGAAGGACCATGGGGTACATGGTTTAAAAATGGCAGAGTCATTTAAAAAGTAATAGGTTTTGTGTCATTATAAACCTCTTGGCCTTTCCGGTGTTAAGGAAGGGGGACATGAAAATAATGTCAAAGATGCCATCTTGGTGTGTATAACTCCCGTGGTCTTCGGTAGGGATGAAACGGTTGCCAGTTTCACGATAAGCCAACGATTGGTATTACCGTTTCTCATTAAAACCGTGTTTGATTGCAGCGGTTTGAAAGACACCTGGTAAATACTGTCCAGCATCTACCGAAGTAAGCAACAGTCTAATGCAGGCACAGCCTGCAATGTGATGTCCTTAACACACATGTTGTGTAAGCTATTGAAGCCCAGAAGTGTTGAACAACATAGATAGTAATGTGCCAGTGGAATGTCAATAAGAGAATATTTGGAATGTTTTCCAGCAAATTGCGTTTGGCGCATTTTACCCGGATGGTGTATATCATAAGTATGCTTTAGGGAGGAAAGTTTGCTCACTGTAAGAAATAATGGCAGCTAGAGACCAGGACGACAAACTGCCAAATCCTGTTTTGTCTAATACAGCAACTACAAAAAACTGCAAAGAAGTGAAAGAACACTTGGAATAGCTCTCTATATCTAGAAACCAGGAACTCTAAGCTAACATTAGCAAGGCTAAGAATAATGTTGGACTATGAGTTGGTACTTGTTTTGGTCAGGAAATATTTTTAATATTACTCAGAACATCATTCTTTATTGGTCATTGGTGCGGATCTCTTTTCTGACCGGTGAGTAATTGCAAATCAGTTATGCAGCTTGTGAAATTGTATTTTGTTAACTAACTGAATCCCCAATAGCAAACATCCTACCTATCCTACCATGCATTTTCACCCACTGCTTTATAGTGAATTCAAGGTAAGTTAAACCAGACAAAGTAAATATGCAGACATTTTACATTTTAATCTCAAGTGAACAAATATGCATACAAACAGGTTTGGCCACAGAGAAAGAACTTATAATATGTGCTGTTCATTTGATTTGTTTACATATGTTGTGTGGCTATTTTGATGTCAACACCTGCATATTGGGTTTGTTCACATATGGTTGTATTGTTCTTACATGCACATTGCTTTACTTGTGTTGCTTTTATAGGGCTTACTTACAAGGTTGTGTTAGGTAAAACCTGCATCTGGGAAACTTTCACCTCTAATGGCCACATGGTGCCATCCTTAATGTTAATTATTATAGTGTTTATGCACACAATGTGCATAGAGCTGCTTATTTGATTTGTTTGTTGGTTGGTTTTCAATATAAAACTTAATGAAATTGTTTCAGTGTGTGTATCAGTACTTTTTGACATTTCCAGCACATTTTAACAATACAGCAATAATACTGACTACCGTGATTATTTTGGTCACTATAGCCGTGATAAGACATTATCATACCGGTTAATCTCTAGCCTTCAGATGGTCCCACCTCCATTTCTCCATCACTTCCTGCCTCTATTATTCCCTGTCAACTCTATTATTTTTCACCATGAAGCAGATTCATTCTCAGCCCATCCGTGTTCCCTGTAAAGAACGGAGACACAGGGAGTAAGAATTGAGGAGACAATCCTCCACTAGCCAGGGCTTCTCTGTTTCACAGCCAAGAGCCATATATTGCTTTTCTTCTGTGTCGGGGTGTAGGTGGCACGA
Organism: Novumbra hubbsi; assembly: GCA_016801125.1. Lineage (NCBI taxonomy): Eukaryota > Metazoa > Chordata > Actinopteri > Esociformes > Umbridae > Novumbra > Novumbra hubbsi. Next base: position 37,503 of record JACXGK010003160.1, on the reverse strand, counting down.
GAACTTTGCAATTATTTGCACAATTAGTTGTAATTACGGTGTGAGCATTTATCATGTGTGCCTAAGAAGTTGCGGCATGTATTCTATGGGGAGAATGGAAGAAATTAATATGGATTGTTTTTCCTTCCGGAAAGTGTAGCTTGTTTTGTTGACGGCAATTAGCGGCTAATACCTGTGAGATGTCCCGTCTGCTCTCCTCAACCTCATGCTGCTTCCTTCCAGCTCCGCATTGAACAGACCATTAATGATGCGTGGGGAACACAGGCAGGCGGGACGGTTATTAGTGAGTTGGTGTTGTGAAGTTACTGTTGGGGCTGCTATAGGTTGTGTTTTCCATGGAGACCGAGCGGCCAGGTTAGCATCAATGCGTTTGTTTAGTGTTGTATGGAACGTTTTGGGCACCGTGAGGCGTGCGCATTACTGGCGGTGCTGTGACTTCAAGTCTATTATCGAGTGGTAATGTTGGCTTTGCATATATGGGGGTTTCTGAGGCTGGAGAACTAATCAAGGACACAGGGGGGGTGTCCTTGTGTTTGTTAAAGGTGTATTTATCTACACACAACGTGCCAATTGACGGGAAGGTTATCGTACCTTGTTCGTTTGTGTTGGTGCCCGATAAATGTTCTTCCTTTTGGCATATTTACGTTGTCCTTTCCCAGGCTAGCCTGCGTGAATGCGTGCAGTTGTTGCAGTGTTTATAAAGTAGGTATGAGAGTGTATTTCTCTGCGTGAGTGTGATAGAGTGAGTGATGATGGTGTTGCATGGCTCCGATATCCTGCTAAGTGTAGCTAATTTTCGTGAGAGGTATTGAAGATCAGAAAACATGTAATTCATGATATAGCCCCCCTTATGAGATGATAAAATTCTGCTGTCAATTGTCTTTATAGGCGGTGAAATAAATGTCTGTGATTTAGGAAACACTGAAGTTGCCAACTACCACTGTTACTTTGTGAAACACAACATGTTTTATTACTGGCAAATCAAGAGGCCTCCTTCCTCAGGGTTCTGACTTAACAATTTTAAAACGAACAAGCTTCTTTCGCAGCTTTTCAGATCTGAAAACGTTCCTGACCAAATACAAAAACATCTGCATTCATGTGAAAAAATCAGCACACCCCATTGAAATGTGTGTGTTTTTTTAAGAATTATGGACATCAATATTTGATCCCTTTTCAAACAATATCTATGTATAAAGGTGATGAAATTGAAACCAAAACTATTTTAACCATGGATATCATTTATTTAACAAAAGATTTACAAAGATGCCATATCCTACTAAGGAAAAAGACATTTCCTTTAACTGTTTACCTGTCTCTGAAATCGACTACGAGAAAGTTTTTCCCACTCCTCTATGCAGATGTCTTTCAGCAGTGTGATGTTTCAGTGGTTTCTTGCATGCAATGCTCATTTCAAATCATCCCACAGCGACACAACAGGATTAAGATCTGAGCGTTGACTTTGCCATTCCAGAGGAAAAGACAAACAAAAGTAAAATATTCCAAACTTCTTACCTTATTTTGTAACCGACCAAATTAATACTATGAAGACTTTTAGCACATTCAAGACTTTTTTTGTCAAACCCATCTGAAACTAATACTTCAGACCTCATGCACCTTTGGTACTTTAAAGACTTCTGATAAAATGTATATAAATGTTTTCACACAGCAGGTTTAATAGTTTGTATGATGTCGTGGCCACCATTGGACCTTTTGTTCAGGCTGCTATGCTGGGGCTATTTGCTTGTTCTCTTCCTGGGGCAATGGAATCATGAACATTACACACGTTTTTATCTCACGTCCTGGTTACCTTAGCCCGACACTAAATCCCTGCCGGCATCCTAAGCAGAGGTATCAAGCTTCTTGTCCAGAAGTCATTGCAATTCATTGAAATTCTATCAAAATATTGTTTCAGAAGAAACGGACATTAGGACCAGTGTCCTGTCAAGTTAGATGGAAACATAGGACCTTCTTCTACAGAATATTAACAAATAATTAGTACTCTACCACACAAGTTACAATATAGTTGTTGTGTTTACTATTCGGCCTGCTGTACTCTTTCTTACTTTCATATCAAGTGGTTAGGACTTCAACACCATGAACTGTACTCACCACATCCTTGCTTTATTTTTTCCAGAGACGTCCTTCCATGCAGGCAGACATCCATCCGCCATATTGGTTTTCCTCCCTCCTGTTTATATTGAACTTGACCTCTGAACCCTGACCTCCTGCATAATCTTGGTAATCATTTCATTTTTTATTTGATGCATTTTGAATCATTTCTCAATTTTGCTCTTTTTGCTCCATTGTTTATCATCAGCTAATATAATTTCTTCCTGTTATTAAATCTCCACAATACTTTTGTCCCTTTTAATTTAAATTGTATATTCTCAATTTAGGCATTTTAAAATAACTCCAGTCTTCTTTTAATCATTGTTTTCCTATTTTTTATTTCTCTCTGCATAATCATTGACTTCTTCTGTACCTGACTTGTTGCATTTCTACGAATACAATATACAGACATTTGCGTTTGTTTAGGTGTAATTTTCTCTTTGTATGTCTAATTGATAGAATATCAAATTCTGTTTTCAATGACGTTGTGTTTTTCCCCCGTAATCACCAAGAATTCCCATTCCCCTTACAGCAACCCCCAGTGTGTGTGTGTGTGTGTGTGTGGGTATTTGTGTAGGGGAGGGTAATGCACAGGGAGAGGCGTGGCCCCAAAGGGAGTAAAGGAGTCATTCTTAAGGTGTTGCCCCGTGCACATTGGGAGTGAGTGATTCTTGAAGGACACCCACCAATTGGGTTAACACAACGATAAACCAGCCACAGGATTTCCGGTGCCCGCGGGGTGTGTCCCTGTGTCTGGCCTGCCGACGGGAGGTTCAGGGTGAGACGTGAAGCGAGCTGGCGGCGGGAGGGAGAGAGAGAGGAGTCACAAGGTTGCCACCCAGAGCAGTAGACTTGCTTGTCTCAGCAGAGTCAACATGGCCCCTCGTCTGCACACAGTCACGGCTAACTGAGAAGGACACGGACAGAAACACTGTATCAGGGGGATAGCGACTGGCTCACTCTGCCTGGCGGAGCCGCCTGCACGGCTCACACGGTCGTTCCCTTTTTATTTTATCTCTGGCCTTATGTAAAGAAGCGGGTGCAGGCCGTAGCTTAGACAGGGACAGACACTCGGTTACGCACACACACACACGCCCGCTCCACTCCATGGCGTTTCTGATGACAGGGCAGGCGTGGCGCAGCATTTGTTAACAGGTGTCTCCGCCTGGCCGTCCTCCTGGCTGGTTCGGGGGTTGAGGTTTTGATGGCTCTTATCCGCAGACGAGTGGAGAGGGGTCCCAGGGGTCGCTCCGGTGACCGTCCTCGCTGGGCCTTATCGGGGACCTCGCCTCACACACGGCGACACACGGACACACACACTCGCGCGCGAAGTCGGCCTGTCATGTCGGTGCCTGCGCTGCATAACAACGGCGGGTATCGTGAGCGATAGGGAACATCTTCGGCTCTGACCCTCGATTGTTTGGCAGGTTTTTTGATTAGCTGTCGTCCCTGCCTGTCAGCTTCCAGCTCTTCATCTGGAGGGGGGGGGGCGGGTGGAGGGGCTGCTGTGAGTGGCACCGTTATTGAAATGCAATTTGTATCAGGCAATAACAAATAGATGGCACCACAGTGAGCCCCTGGATGAGGATATTGTGGTCCTGTAGACCAGACGCCTCCAGCACTGGAGTCTGTAACATCCACTGCTTCCATTTAGAGTCCCGGCCAGCGAACACCAACACCGCTACATCCCTGTTCTTGGTTTCATCGACGCAGCAGTTTTCACCCAGACATTTGTTAACGCGAGCTTAAAAAGAGGGGCCCTTTTCTTGTCTTCCCCTAAGTAGGAAGCGAGCACGGTAGGCTACTGTTCCCAGGGCAACGCCCTCTGGTTTTAAGCCCTAAGAGGCGCCACGCTCGTCAGACAGGCTCATCTTGCTCGGCTGGACCTCGGGCCGAAAGTTCATTGGCAATTATTCGTGACTTGAGGGGGTGTATCAAAAACAATGTCCCCCGTGAGATTCAATCTGCCTGTTGTATCTGCGCGTCAAGCTGGCGAGCGCGAGGAGCGCCATTTAAAATCTCATTTATTTCCGCGGCGCTGAATGACACTGTCTGCAAAAAGGTCGAGCCTGTTGTTTCTTCCATGCAGAGGGAACACATACATCCCTCGAATGTGGAAGGGATTAAGGTTTGCATATGCAGAAAGAGCAGGAATTCAAATGATCCCCAACAAGGACATGATGGAGATATTACGGTGTTATGTCTGCCCTCCACACCGATATCCGCTTACATCACCACGGCTACAGTCCTGCCTGCTCCCTTTGAATTATGTGGGACACTTGATAGTTTCCCCAAGTACATAGATCAGACACTGTATAAAAAAAATAAGATTTTGTTGAAAGCAAGCACTATCTGAGAAAGTAAGAAAAAGGCATTCAGAGACATCCGAAACTATAAACCCGTCCCTGACACATTCTGTAACAAGCTATGAACAGATGCCGACGGAAGAGTCCTTTACAAAGACCCTGTTTAATATGTGTTAAGATGGAGCCTGAGACCCCTCAGCCTATGTAATCTGAGAACATCAAAGGCGTCCGTCCCCCCAAAGCCTGTGTAGTCTCTTCTGAAACTCCCCTCCAATCCTACCGCACAGTTACCACAGGATTTTCCCGAGAAATCCTTCCGACCTTGTGATTTTGGTTCATTAAAAGCAGCCGACAGATTTTGGGAAGGTTGATGTCTTGACATTGCTTAAGTGCTGTGGCTGTCCTGTAATGGCGTTTGGTGCTGCTAGCATTGCTTGTCCCTCGTTGACCTGTTTTGTTAACTCCACCTCTGTATTTCACCACCTGATTAGATGTCACTCAATTAATAACAGCACATTGCTGTTGAGAGCGCCAAGCAGAGCAGCCTAGCTGAGCCGCCCAGTTGCCATGGAGTCTGTGTGTGTGTGTGTGTGTGGTAGCAGGGCTTCCTTGGCCTAGCCTAGCTCCCACAGCGTCAGCAGTGAAGGCTCAGGCTGCACTAAGAGAGATATACAGTACAGGGAAACACAAACTTTCACACCCAATCAATGAGAACGGTGTGGCTAGACTCGTTTTTTTCCTCAGGAAAATTAAAAAGGATGTGTTTAGCAAGTCACAGAGGACCCTCCTATTATACAGTCAGCTATGAGAGGAGCGAGGGTTAATAGACCTATGCTAATACACCTTGCATTGGTGGTCCCCCAGCAGCCTCCGATCAGGTGAAGCCCAGTGAAGCAAAGATCATTTATAAGTGGTTCATTATTTTATCTTCACTCTGCCATTGATTTAATAAACACTGATGAATCTGCTTGTAAGCTAGAAGTGCCACTTTTCATTTGCTAGATTTGGGCAGTCCCATGATGAACGGGATTATGCGGAGGCGCAGATATTTAAGTTCAAAAGAACATCACTTGACTTTAACATTGAAAGAATTATTCCAACGTTATGCACAACAGATATTTCAAAAATTTACTAGAACATGGAAAAAAATGGACAAGAACTGGGCAAGAACCAGACAAGAACTGGGCAAGAACCAGACAAGAACTGGGCAAGAACCAGACAAGAACTGGGCAAGAACCAGACAAGAGCCACACAGGAACATGGACGAGAACATGGACAAGAACCAGACAAGAACATGGAATAGAACCGGACAAGATCTTGGAACAGAACCTGCCAAGAACTGTGCAGGTGCAACATTTTTTATAGGGGCTTTGTTTGTACTGTGAGTGTCTTTATTAGAACTGTCAAATGTATTTGTTTTTAATCAATGGATTACAGAAGATATATTTTGGCGCACTTAATGCTGTAATAAATAGATTCAGTGAAGAAAGATAGAGGAGAGTGTTTTGATGACAGGGCAGTGCCCCTCATTCAAACCAATGCTGCAGCAGTACATGTGCCTGAGATAGGGGATTAGACAAAAGGAACACTCTAGTTCACTGGAATATGTTTTGAAATGAGACAGTGTAGATCTGGTAATGAGGAATTAGCGCTTTGCTGTCTTTGTTATCACGGTGGTATGTGAAGCACTTGGCATTTGTAACTGGCCCAATCTCAACCTGTCAGCAAAGATACTGCAGAAAACATGTCTAATTCATGCTTGATAGGTATTTAGTTTAGGATTTTTCTTAAATTAAATATTTTTTGTAGATCGCAGGTACTCTAAGTCAAACGCCCACTCAGCCTGATATGGCAGTATACATAACTGAAACGTCTGTCCTATAAAGCTCTGTCAAACTGCTCTGATTACCCGTGAAAGGATTCAACAATGTGTGACATCAACAGTAAGGAACCATAATTAATGATCTATCAGTGTTGTTCAGATGATTAATGTATTTGTTTTTATTGCGTGATGGACCAACAAGCTAGTCTGAAATGGGAATTGTTCTTCTCACTGACAGTGAATTGTAAGACACGAGCACTATCTGAAATACTTTGTTGTACTACACTCTCATTATTTTTTTTGTTTAAAATTTGTTTATGCAGGTAGATTTATTGAGATGAAGCCTCTTTTACAAGAGACCTGTTCACCAGATCACATCTTGCATTATGTTTAACATGTGATTGAAAGGAAGTTGGTCCTTTTTTGGGTTTCATTAGAAGGCATGAATTTGTGTAACACACAGGAGAAGGTGTTAGGGTCAAAGGTCAGGATTGTCCCAGATCAAGACGGTGGACTTTAATCCCTCCTTCCCACTGCATCCCATCGATTTTACTGTTCAGTTTCTCTGATAACAAGAATCATTTAAAGGTCAGATTCTGATGTCTGTCAGAAAGAAAACTGCCTTAATGTGTTGTGGGCAACCTTTGAAGCATATGTTGTGTTTGTCAGAAAGCACTGACCGATTCTTGGCACATCGGATAAATATGAGAAATGTGGCTATAGAAAAAAGCTGAATGTATTTGTAGAGGAAAGGAATGACAAAACCTTTACTTAAATTGTACAATGCTACAGAGAGGTGATTTACAATATATTTTTTCATGTGCAGCGCTTTAAGATAATCAAAACCATTAGTGTAATACGGAAATGATTCCCTTCCAAGCAGACATATTTAATTCACCCGAAGACTGCAGACGTTTGCCAAATCTCACTGGTGGTTCATGCATTTACTTAACATTGCTTGGCGCATGTCGTCCTGACGGACATGCAAAAACACTGCTAATGAGAGAACCCAACCCATCCTGGGTGCCGGAGTGGTGGAGAAGCAAAGCAGTGGAAGAGAGAGGCTAACGTGACAGGCCCAGCTTCAGCAGGCAGCATCCAGCACAATATATCTGTGTCAGGGTCCAGGGAGCCAGTGAGTCATCTAATGAATACATGATGGATGGGTCAGAATCTTGTTTTTTCAGGCCTGAATGTCAGAGTTCTGAGGGGGGGGGGCGTTGGTATATTTTTTTTTTTGAGGTGCCAGACAGAACACCAAACCTATGAATGCAATAACTGTTCAAAGATCACAGTGAGATCAGTGCCTATCTATCCCTTCAACCCCCCCCCCCCCACTCTCCTCCTGGCCTCTCCCTCCAACACATTCAACCAGAGAGCCGACCTTTAAGAGTAGCAGCTCAGGGATATGGAGCCATGAATCACAGATCCTTATGGAGCCTCACGGCCCAGCGCCTCAGGCACTTAGCATTCTGGGAGATGGATGTCTTCGGGGATAATGTGATGAAAGGGGAGACATGGACTGTTATCAAAGCCTCCGCAGCCACAACATTCACACCTGTGTTGGGATAGTTCGGTGTAAGCAGCCTGCCATAATACAACCCCCTGTGTTCGGTTCGCGTGGCCTTGTTTTGAATCAATTTGAAAGCACTTAGCTGCGTGGACACGGGCTACAAAAAAAAAGCAATAAACATCAGGCAATAATAGGCCATGCATGTTTAAGCACTTCATTGTAGCTAGCGCTTGGACGTTTTTGCCGCGGTAATCTCTAGCCAGACTCATGGTTCAACTCGACGCCGTACGGAAGTCTGTCAAATAACCTCAAAGAGACGTCTAAAAGAATGTCCCCGCTTCCACAAAAGATGTATTCTTTGTTGTACACTCCTGTGTAGTGGCGCCGGCACACGGCGATAACAGCGGCAACTCTGAGCCCTCTATTCCGGCCAAACAAATACGCACGACGGAGCGTCTCTAAACCGTTGACGTGCCGGTCTGAGTGGCGCGCGGCGGGGCCGAGAGGCCGGGCAGCGTCGCCGCCTGGCGACTTGACTGGATGGAGGGAGAGGGGGGAAGGGAGGAGAGGCTGGAGCAACCAGGGTGGAGAGGAGAGGAGCATCCGCCCGTTCCGCTCACCGTGGCCGGGTCAATATAAAACCTCATTACTGGGGTGTCATAGAAAATGTGTGCACTTTCTGCTCCATCTAGCAGCAATTTTGCTGGATAAGCATTGCTCTCGTTTGGCCCGTTTTAAGCATTTTCGCTAAAGAAAGGCTTGCAAACAGGAAGCCATAGCACCCCCCCCGCCCCCCCGCAGGGGCCCTGGTAGGTTAAATCCCTCCAGCGCTGCCTCTGCTCTTATGCTAACTGTGTGTGTTAGTAGTGTGTCCTGAGTAGACGGAGCAAGTGGAACTCTTCTCCTGTCATTGCGTGTTGTTTGTACGGTGTCGTTGTTGTTGTTGTGTTGTGTGCGTGCGTGCGCGTGCTAGTTGTGTGGCCTATGATCACATGTTCACAGAATGGCACGGCTTAGCAGGGCTTTAACATGCTCAGTATATGGGCACTAGCCTGGTGAATTGTATAGCCAGATTTAAACTGGCAGTGTCTCTACACGCCTTAGTGTGTTGGCCTGTTAAAGATGTGTGCTTGTGTGTGTGTTGAGAGGTAGAGCCTAGTGCGTGAGGGGTTTTAAACACACATCCTGGCCCTGCTTTGACACCAACCCTTAATTAATCCTCTAATAACCCAGTTAGAATGTTGCCTCGAAAGCCCCTCTATGAGTCACTTGGAGACACTCAGCCTTGACTTCTACCCTTTCCTCACCTAACTTCTCTCTTTAACCCTTCCCTGCCCCATCCTCACTGTACCTGCTCCTCTTTGTCCATTTGTGTGTCAGTATTCAGTCTGGTAGCGTTATGATAGGACTGGAGAATGACAGACCGCACACGTGTTGAAGGTACGTTAGTTGCTTCGTCCTCTGTGCAAAATTGAATGTTAGGAATGTAAACAGAACGCCATGCCTATAAATATGGATGGCGGCCTTTCGGACGGGCCGCTCCGGGTTTGTGAGGCTTTGGCACCGCCTTTTCGTAGTGGAAAGCTGTAATTTCTGAAGGGTGGAAATCTAAAGAAACTAATGGGGAATGCAGCAAGCCGTTCGGCCATCCTGTAAGATAGATGTTTTCTATGTTTGTGCAGCAGAGAAGAGGGTTAGGGGATGCAGCGGGCCGGGCACAGCCACATGTACTATGGGCTCCACAAATAAGTCCTTGCATAATACATGACGGGGTGAAATTCAAACCTGCAGAAAACATAAGGGCAGTAATATCCTGACCATAATTACTGACAAAATATTTGCTGTATCGGCAACTAATTAAACCACAGACAAATGTCCTGCCTCTGTCCCCGAAGATTTCCGCTGACCTCCATATTAATCATGGAGGATCATGGGAGAGCACGCGTGTAAAAAGGGCTTTGTGTTCCGTGTGATATTACAGCCCGTTGCTCCCCCCACCCCTTACCCTTCACTCTGCCACGGTGTCGCTCAGATGGAGTGCCAGGCCTGGAGGTGGAAGATCCAATTTGGAGTAGGAGCTGAAAGGAGGAGTTGGCATGGGCTGAAGGTTGTGTGGCTTCCTGCTGGACTAAGGGGCATGACCAATCAGCTAGACTCTAATTAGAGTGGAGTGGGACACTAGGGCTCCCCTTGCTGGAGTGAGGGGGAAGGTGGGAGACCTCCGCCAGCAAAAGGGAGGGAGGCCGGTTGGTGCATTGTGTTCGAGGTGGGGTGTGGAGGGGAGGGGAAAGGCAGGCTGGTTGCCAGGTAAAGGAGCGTTCGGTTGGCCTCCTGCAGTGAGTCCTGGGGAGTGAGCGTCTTGGACTGGGAGAAGCACAGATTGTGTGAGGGGGGGGGGATGCCAGCTCACAGATCATGCTGTTCACCTCCAGTAAAGAGTCTGAGTGTCTGTCTTGTTAAGGCTGGACAGGTGCTGAGAATCAACAAACAGCTTAAAGAGATTAACAGGAAGCCATGCGGCCTAGTCATAAGGAACAATCAGTATGAGTTGAACATGAATAAACATTGTCATTACAAATACCGTCAGAGTGTGGGATTTGTTCTGCGTGACGTCTCTTCAATGAATGGTGTCAGTGTTCTATCACTGTTTTGTCAATAAGGCTGTTGTAATGTAGCTCTTCTGTCCTAACCTTGAATATAAAGTGAAAAGGTCTGGTGTGGGATTGATTGATCTGTTGCTGAGGAGGCATGGTGTGTGTGTGTGTGTGTGTATATATGAGTGTGCCTGTGTTTTTGTGTGTGTTTGTGCGCGTCCATGCGTAAGTACGTGTATGTGTTTTTTCTCCTCTGGCTTCACTGCTCATGACAGCCAGGCATCAAGGAGAGTGTTTTACAGATCCCCGGGAGACGAGCCACTGACTGTACCCGACCCCCCGGGATTGATGATGAATGGAAATAAAAACACCAGTCATCCATCACCTATATAACCCTACAGCCCAACAGTCCTCATCCATCCCATATATACATACCCCTGTACCCCACCGGTACTCATACCTTATATACCCTTGCAGCCCACCCTTATCCATCCCCTATAAAACACAACACCCCACCCTAATCAATCCCATATACACACCTACACACCAACAGCCCTCAACAACCCCCTTATATACCCCTTCACCCCACCCTAATCAATCCCCTATACACCCCTATACCCCCACAGCCTTTATTAATTCTCTATATATCACTATACCCCAACAGCCCTCATCCATTTCCTATACATACATATACCCCAACAGCCTTTATTCATTCTCTCTCTCTCTATATATATATATATATATAATACCTGTACCCCAACAGCCCTCATCCATTCCTTATGTACCCCTACACCCCTTCATAATGTGCCCGCTAGACCCCAACCCAGCATTAAAACTGGATGCGTGGACCATGGCACGCTTGGAATAGCACACCTCCCCGGTTGAAGTAATAGCCCTGTTCTGAACCGCCACGTATCTCCTGCCATGCTAACTGTACCCGTACCATGGTGTTTACAGAAGGGCCCGTCTTCCAACCGCACTGGCTTCTTGGTAACAACCGAAAGGATGGGCCACAGACCCTGTCAACAAAGTTAGTGCCTCTAGAACGGCATCATGGGTAGAACACAGCAGCACTTAGTGTCCAGGACCTGAGGTGTAAGCTGTGTTGCTGAATCTACACTCTGTCCTCCTCAGTAAAACACGTATAGATGGAGATAGGGGCAGGTGTGTGCCGAGCAGATCACCGCCACAAGCAGTCAACAGATCACCGACGCCATGCTAATGATGGGTTATACCGCACCCTATGGTGAGAGGCCGTAAAGCCCAGCCATCCGGCGAATTCACTTGTATAGAACATAATCCAAGCTGCAATGTCAAAGGATGGGTTTGATTGTGTTCTGCTTTTGGACTCATCTCTATCGGCCCAAGGCTTGGATGTTGGAACCTCAGAGCTCATTGGTGCACATAACTGCCCCCTCGGTGGGGCAACCCAACCCTGCTGCCTGCCTGCCTGTCTGGGTGGATCAGCCATTAAGAGTGTGGCCTTCACAGTTAATCATAACGCAGACTCACTCCTGGCTCATTCTACTGGCGGCTCCAGGGATCTGCCATAATTGGATCCTTGTAAGTGGGTTGGAGAAACTAAACAACCAGATTGCTGTTTGTTTATACCTTTTCATATATTAGTAACGTGCCGAGAATCCTCAAGCAGACTGGGATTTGTTTCGCCCACCGTTCGCCAGCTAGGCCTAATTAGTAATTCATTCTTAACATATGCCTCGATTGTGGCCCGATATCCAGCTATTCCTGATTAACTCTGCTTTAATTAGGCTTACTGATTCATGCTTTGGCTTGGTCCCGACTTCAATAATGCTTGCATGGAAGTCGGACTTGTTACTATGAAATACACATGTAACATTTTTGGATCGATAAGAGAAAATAAAAATGTTAAAACACAATAACACAAGGTACATCAATCTTATAGGGACGCTTCATTAACGAGCATAGGAGTTTTTGTACCATTCAGTTCTCCGCGTTTTGTCTGCTAGTGTTTCTGCGTGATGTTGTGTTTTGGTCAGGTGGAAGCCAGTCTCTCCACGGTAGTGGAGGCTGACAGCAGTCTGGGCAGTGCCATGTCTTTCTCAGTATAGTTGCATATTGGAAAAATTTACGGTACAACAATAGTACACAGATCTATGTTTTATGTGCACTTGTTGACACTAAATTCCGTAGCTATGTGGCTGTAGAACACGCATTTAGCTTAAAATAAAAACATTTAAAGATTCAAGTTTGAGCATGGCGGATGGATGTAAACATCAGCAACTCGGGTCCTAATGGTTCCGTATTCAAATAACGGAAGAGCTAAAAACAAATTTGGAAGATTTGTCTAACCTTAACTGTAACCTTCATCCGAACCCTAATCACTGAAGTATTACCAGCGCTTACCCTCCATGTACATTCCAACCAACACCGACAAACTCTCCATACATGAGGTATATACTGGAACCAGAACATGTAACAGTCGTGGACCCTGGGTACATGTTCGTATTTAGGAGACTTCATTGCACCTTCTTCAATGGAGATAGGTTGGGGACAGTAGTGATTCTGTATAAATGGAGTGTCCTCATAGAAAGCTGCAGGCTTTGTTCTGAACACGGTCACGGTTTTCAAACTGGGCCGGGTTAGAACATGCAGTGGTGAGTGGCCTATAAAATATTGCTTGGATATTGCAACAAACAAACTCTCCTGATTCAATACAAGTATCTAAGCTTTCTGTAACATGGTATAACATCAAATAGCACACCCTATAAGCCCTACGTTGAGTCTTTTACACGAGTCTTGGAATGAGAGTCCTGCTAGACACACTGGGATTATTGCCAGAAGTACTCACCACTCTGGCTTGTCACCTCTGAGCGTACCATCGTCTCAACCTAAAATGGGAGTGAATAATTTGGCCGCAATATTGGCCTCGGTTGCAGTAATTATCCAACATCTTTGTTGAAAAGTTTGTGTCACCTTGAGGAACGTGCGTGTGTGTGTACGTGTGTCTACATCTGTTTTCCGGTGTGTTCCGGTGTCTCCAATTTCAAAGTGTTACACAGTGATTTGCATCGCTGGAAACTTCCTAAAGTAATCTCAAGTGTCTCAGCGAGTGTTGGGGCACCTTCCTTCTCTTCCAAAACGCAGTAATTAAAAAGCGACAGCTTTGCCGATTAACTCGCCTATGGAGTTAGCAGGGTTACGCAGGCGGGGGAGCAGGGCATTATTCACATGGCCCGCAGTTCCCCCCGCAGATGAAGCTCATTTCTCCTAGCAGTGGGGTACGGGGAGCACAGCACAGCCATTTGATTCTGGCCTCAGATGGGGCCCACAGGGGTAGCCGTCGTTTTATTTAAGGTCACAGGAATAAATGGGATTCTGGCTGTTCCTGGCAGGCTGTGGTCGACGGGGCCCAGGCTGGGTCCTCCACACCCAGGCTGGGTCCTCCACACCCTTGCTGCCTGAGTGCCCCACCCCCTCCATCTCTCTTTCCAGGGGAGAATAGCACGCCTCTGCGTTCCTCTCCTTTCACAGTCAGGTGTCGGGGCTAAATCCCTCAGAACATTTCTACCTCTAATACCATCTTGGGGTCAAAGGGTAATGGCATGTTAAAATCCCCCTAAGGTTTCTTTTTAACGGGCAGGACTTCACCATGCACAATCCCCATAGAAAAGCTCTTAATTCCATTTAGCTTGATGATAAAGGAGAGGACAGGGTGATGTAGTGGACTGACTGGTGGGGCCAGGGGTTAGTAGGTTCCTTTAGCACTCTTCATTCAGTGGGGTTGTGGAAGGTGTATTATACATATGTATTAACTGGGGATTAACCGCATTAACCAGTCAGCCAGTGGGGTTGTGGAAGGTATATTATACATATGTATTAACTGGGGATTAACCACATTAACCAGTCAGCCAGTGGGGTGGTGGAAGGTATATTATACATATGTATTAACTGGGGATTAACCACATTAACCAGTCAGCCAGTGGGGTTGTGGAAGGTATATTATACATATGTATTAACTGGGGATGAACCACATTAACCAGTCAGCCAGTGGGGTTGTGGAAGGTATATTATACATATGTATTAACTGGGGATTAACCACATTAACCAGTCAGCCAGTGGGGTAGTGGAAGGTATATTATACATATTTATTAAACGTGTATTAACCACATTAACCAGTCAGCCAGTGGGGTTGTGGAAGGTATATTATACATATGTATTAACCGGGTATTAACCAGTCAGACAGTGTGGTAGTGGAATGTATGTTATACATGTGTATTAATAGGCTATTAACCAGTCAGCCAGTGAGGTAGTGGAAGGTATATTTTTCATATGTATTAATCGGGTATTAAGCAGTCAGCCAGTGGGGTAGTGGAAGGTATATTACAAGGTATGTGCAGTACTGGTGGCACTTTAGTTTACAGGCCTGAGAAAAGACAACGACCACCAGGTAAGAATTCTTTGTCAAATTAGAGTGTACCCACTTTTCCAGGCACCGCTGTACCACCGCAGTCACCCCAACCAATGGAACGTCAAATCAGATTAAACTTTTACGGATGGCTGTTAACTTGAGGTGGCCTGTCATAAAGGCAGCACCGTGCGGTCTCGTCTCCCCGGGTGGAAACCAAATGAAAGCCGCAGACTTGAATCTGACTGACAGTTTTGTAGCTGCTCTCTGTATTGCTGACATGTTTGGGCGGACTCTGTGGCCGTGTGTGGCTGGCATGCCAGAATGCTCCACGAGACAGCCACGCCCTTCACTTGTATTAGTGCTATACCTTAAATTCACCAGGAATGTCAATTACCCAACCAGCGGTTATCTACCATGCCAACCTGGCCGAGATGGGGTAAGAAGGGGATTGGTAAAGCCATACACCCAGGGCAAAAACCACAGACCTGCCTGCCAGCTGTCGACTCCTCATCACTTCTCACCATGTCAAACCTGTTAACTCAAATGAAATGCCAGGGTAGATAGAAACACAATGGGGTTGGTGAACTGTCTACTTGGTTGACAAGCCAATCAATGATTTGGACAATGCACTTTGTGCTGTGGTACCTTCTAAAGAAGCATTGTTCTTCATTATGAAAGATTGTCTAGTCTTATAGAGATTTACTAGTCTTATATAGATTGCCTATAATGGATTGACTAGTCTCATAGACAAGCCCATCAACCACATACCTTCATCCATACATACTGTACATCCTAGCTTCTTAGTCATTTAGTTTAACATTCAATTTCTGGGATGTTGTACTGTTTGCACTGATGGCTAGTTGTGAATCAGTCCGTCATACATATATTTTAAAAAATCCCATTTTATATTAGCAGTTATCACAAAGTGCTTATACAAGAGTCATAGAGGAGCCTGACTATTCCAGTCGTATTCTGGTTGTGTCAGGATGATTATAAGAGTACATGCCCTTTTAAGACCATATCAGTCAGCGGAGTCAATAATTCCAGGTGGGCTATGTCCAGAGTCTTTAGGCAGAACCCAGACCTGGTCTTGATTCAGCAGAACACCAGAGAAATTAGAGTGAGCATAAGAGTGATTCAACAGGATACCGCAGCATAGAATCCAGACATACCCTTTTCACCAAGCTCATAAACTAACGCTGTGTAAAACCTAGGGACTTCATGAAACAAGACAAAAAAAATCTTCCCATCAATTGAGGTATTTCTATAATCTGTAGAAACAATTCTTAAAAAACAGGCATGGTGAATATTTCCCCCTTTAATAAATAAGATCTATAACCAATGTTCTACTGTTAGGTCTCCCATTTTCTAACTGTAGAAGGTGGAAGGAACGTGGTAGTTTACTCTGATGTAGGATGAAAATGAAAATGATGACACTGTGTGTTTGATCTGGTTTGTACCATAGACCTAAGGTATTACAATTAATAATTTTCTTTAAAATATTTTGCCAGTCCTCAAAAAATTGCCTGGAGTCCAGGGTAAGATCAGGATTATAATTATGATGAATAATTGTGTTAGGTTTATTGGTTAGGTATAGCATCATGTGTTAAGTTTAGGTTTAGATTTGGGGTTATTATTTTAGGTTAAATGTTAGTTTTTGTTTTAGAGATTTTTAATGCGAATACATTTTGTTCTCTTATAGTCCTTTTATTTATTGTAAAACCGGAGAGATTTCAACAACTCAATTTTGGCAGACCAAACTGCCTATTAATCATTGTTTTCAACCTGTGGACCAGTGAAAAACCTATCCATTGAAAAATTCTCTTTTGCTACATTTTGGATCCTTGCCCATATTGAATATACAAGTTTGTTGTGGGAGCAATGGTTCTAAACGCCTCTGTAAAAAAAGTTCAATTTCAGAACAACTCGAGTGGGGCTTTTATTACTCATTCTGTTTTGTGCTGATTCTATATTTTTTCAGGTCATTAACAGACTTGTGCATTTTGAATAGACTATAACAGCATCAATTATTGAGATCATTGTCACCAACAAATACATTAACTATTGGCCCTCAGTTAATGCAGCATATGGCACTTTTCACATCAACACAACAAAGAATAATGGATGAATAAGTGATTACTCGTTAAACACTCTAACTCATGGTTTCTGTTTCCTATTGAACGCTATTACGGTGATACCCTTATCACATTATATCCATAACAACACTTTCATGTGAATTTAGCATAACTCCCCTGCAATGACAAACACAGAAGCTCATGCAATCACTTCCTGTCTCAAAATACATTTCTATAGTGATGCGATACCTGCACAACGGACCTTCGGACCGTTATGCTAACCCCAAATTGCCTGTACTATATATTCATATACTCCCGCATATCTCTGCTTTACAGATTGTGTGAATGTACAATCTACGTACAAAATGTATTCGTTAATCAACCTCTGTGTAAAACAATAAGAAATTATAAAGTTACAAAATATGAGGTAACAGGGGTGGGACCCAAACTTATTCATCACACTGCCCTAGGTCTCATAACAGGCACAACGCAATTATCTGTACTGAAGTAAAAAGCAATCGATTCTAAATATACATGACTCTTAAAATCAAATGCAACCTCCGTTTATGGCCGGCTATATAATCGCTAACCTTGAGTGTTTTTGAAATGAGATATTTATCAAGGTATTATTCTTTTTTTTTTTTTTTATGGATTTTAATTGGAAAATCTTTGAGTTTTCATTAATCAAAAAGTTTTCTTTCATAATAAAAATATTTAACAGGAAACTAGTAAATGTAATACATTTCATTTTGAAAGTAACCAACCCAACTCTACATACATATTGTGCATACACGCAAACAAACATACAAACAAACCTAACATAACATATGCATGAAATTGAGATAGAAATGTAATTATGTAGATTGTGAGAGGAGCCGTGAGTACCAAATGTCAGATGTCAGGTGTGCGCGTTGAGACCCCTGGTGGTAAAGAAGATGATTATCATGGTAATTATTCAGCGTTTGAACGTTCCGCGGTGTTCCTTGTGGAACGTCAGCCGCCAGCCTTGATGTTTGTCTGGCAGCAGTCACGACCAAACGTGCATTGGAAAAAGGCTACATACGCCCGAACTCAACGACGATAAACTTGGTGAAAACTGTGAGAGACACAGAGAACAGCGTCATGCTGAATTCCCTCACCTGCCTCTTAACTCCTACTCTTCCTCCTCTCGGCACTAAAGAGATTGGTCTGGAAGTGGAGTGGGAATCAGTCATGTTTATCTCTCAGCTGGGGGAGGGGCTACCTGGGCTTTCCTCTGGTCTCTTTTTATGGCCTCTTCTCTCCATAGCTTTTGTTTTCTCTCCACGCCTGCATTCTTTAGTGGGCTCTGTATTTTCAGAGCTGAGGGATCGTGGTTTAATATGCATGATGCATTTGGCTCCAGCATTTTTGCCCATTATCCGTTGGACACAGAGACGGAGACATGGATGGAGGGGGAGGGGGGCTGGAGAGGGATCCTCCCCAACCCGTCTTGGTCCCCTGCTCCCCTGACAGACAGACGGGTGTTGCTGGTGGTACGGATGGCCAATAGGGAAGTGAGATGACCTCCTCCATCCCAGAAGCCATTAACCCTGTCGACAACCCCCCCAAATCCCGACCCCCACTGACACACACACACACACACGACCCCCTCCCAATCATCACAGACCATCACAGTGCTGCCCTCCTCCTCTCCCATTTCTCCATCCATGTCCATGTCTGTCCGGATGTGATTTACTCTGCTGAGCACACAGACCAGACCTAGCTCCCCGATGGCCAGCGCTCTGGCAGACCGTACACAGCTTCTGACTGCAGACGAGTATGTGTTTGGTCACACCTATGGCCAATAGCCATGGTATTATGATAACAGTGATTTTGTCTGGTGTATATGAAACATTGATTTGTTGAAGTACAGTGAACCCAGGCTCCAAAATCACGCTGGGTTGTTTGGATGATCCAACCGCTGGGTTGCAAGCGTTGAATCACTCATTTTGGGTTGTTTTGTTTAAGAGCTGCTGGGTTATTGATGCTGGGTGCTGTGTTGTTGATGCTGGGTTATTGAGGTATCAACCAGAGGGTCAAATCAGATGACTGGAGGCAGAGCTTGGTAGGAGTGTGGCTGTCAGGTCATTGTTTTTGGCCAAACAATAACATGACAGCTTCATTTTAGTGTAAGACCTTACGATTTTGACCAGGTTTGCCAACCGGTTTCATGGGTTTTAGGTAAATGTATCTGCAATATGTGGGTAATACAAACTACCTTGGTTGGGTTATTCCACCAACCCACCAGGCTGGGTTAAAGTAGCAGCCATTTGAATTTGCGTCATCAGATTCAAGGCGTGGCTCAGTGTTTTAATGTCACCATGTTGTTGTGTGTCTGTACCTAAGCCCTTGCTTGCTGTTTTCAGTTCACCAGTTGGTGGTGTATCTTACCTGTCAGTCAAACTCTGCAGAAGGCAAACTAAAATGTCTTGAAAGGGCCCACCCCAGTGCTATTCCCTCCGTTTGGACACGATTCCTCTCCTAGAGCAGGCGTTCTCTTTAGGTTCCACCTCAGAAGACTGACTCAAGCTGCTAATACATATTCAGGAACTGGGGAGGTAACGCTTTGGTGATATCCATGTGGAGAGAAAAACTAACATCTGCAAAAAACAGCTGTCAGTGTCACAAGCTAGCGGGCTAACTCTGGCTATGGAAAACACAAGTGTTTTTTTGCGCCGTGGTCAAATATAGGCTATGGTCAATGTCTGCCTGGCTGTCTACTGGTGTCTATGATTAATTAACATTGCCATGCCAGTGGGTGGCTACATTTGAAAGTGAACGCCCTTAGTGAACGGTGTCAATTATACATGTTCTGCTGTTAACAGACACAAATCCCTTGCTCGGTATCCAGTTCATCTGTGAAACACTTGGCTGTTTGGCACTGCTCTCATAGGGTTGTAGTGTTTCGGCATGAATGCTCAGCGGTCCGAGACTGTGGCGGAACACGACTTTGACCTCAAGGTCCTCTGTAGGAAGACGAGGATGGGGGAGGAGAGGCCCTAAAAAGGCTGAGTGAGTTGAATGCCGGCAGACTGACTGCCTGTGTACATACACACATTGCCTAATGGCTGTAGATGCATTTTGTGCCCTGTGCAGGTCCAAAGAAAGAGAAAGTTCCCCCATGAATAGTTAACTAAGGTCTACCCAGGACAAGCCTGGCATGTAAACAGTCAACCTGGCCTCCTAACAAGCTTGACTCTTTTTCATTTACATTCTTCCCCTCTCCTGCTGGCCTCCATTATACATGAGGCCCTTTATGAAAAAGTAATAACTGCAGGAATCTTTCGAGGAAACGCGAACACAGCGCAGATTAATTACAGACAGCCTATTATCTATTTACACAATGCATCACACCGTCACACTGCTTTTCCTCTCTGTAAACACACTGCAACTCACCTGTCACACTGCATAACGCTTCCGCTCTGTAAACACACTGCAACTCAACACACTGCATTACACATTAGCTCTCTATGAATACACTTCAACACACTAGTCACACTGCATAACACTTCCCCTATAAATATACTGCCGCACACCTGTCACACTTCGTAACATTTTTCCTCTCTGTAAACACACTGCAACTCACCTGTCACACTGCATAACGCTTCCTCTCTGTAAACACACTGCAACACAACACACTGCATTACACTTCCCCTATAAATATACTGCTGCACACTTGTCACACTGCGTAACGCTTTCTCTCTGTAAACACACTGCAACTCAACACACTGCATTACACTTCCCCTATAAATATACTGCCACACACCTGTCACACTGTGTAACACTTTCTGTAACCACACTGCAACACACATGTCACACTGCGTAACACTCTCCCTCTCTGTAACCACACTGCAACACACTCACACTGCATAACACGTTTTCTGTTACCTCTTGTATTACTACATAATTGCTCAATTAAGTGCTCAATGTGTTGGGCCTTCCTACACTACACATTATTGTAGTGCAATAGCTAGTACATATGGTGAAATGTACCATACTAGTACCACACTGTACTATAGATAATATAGGTGTCCATCCGCACTGTATGATTTTTCTAAAATTTCCTACCATTTTCATGTCAGTAGCAACCGTGATGACAGTTTTATTGGAGGTAAAGGCCAGCCCGCTATCCCCTCTAGATTGGTCTGATGCCATCCCCACTTCATATGTGATTGGTCTCCTCGCCGTGACAGAGCTCATTCTGCTTACCTCAGCTCCATTTGAACCCTGCACCTCGGTCAGCCGTGGTCAGGAGTGACTGAGTGACTGGTTTCCAGAGCGGTCGCCGAGGTACTCTTTAGAATCCCGAGCTGTGATTGCTGCTCCTCTGCCCCTCTCCGCTTTCATCACTAAAGCCTAAAGAAGTTAATGAACACCATGAGAAAACGTTGTTCTACTGCCCAGAGAAGGAGAAGCGTCAGAGAGACCATGCTTTGTGTTGGCTTAATCACTTTCTTTTTGTTGTCGTGTTGTGCGTGTGTGCGCGTTTTCCACTAATATATGAATTTCGTTTTTTTAGGGACTTTGTGTTTGGTGTCTTTGTGACAGCTACATTTCGTTTGTAAGGTTTGCGTTGTTTTATCTAATTTCCTTTGTTGTGGCACAAACAAGGAAATGTGTGGAAATTCAATGACCATGGCCTTTAGCGATTCCCAGCACAGAGATGTATCAGCAGTGTCTCTGTCCCCTTGCCCGCCCCTCTGGCTCAGATAGCCTGTGAACTGACTCGTTTATTCAAGACAAAGCTTGCGTCTGTTAACCGCTAAAAGGCCCAGATCAGAGCCTGTTGGCATGGTCTGAATCACAGAGGGCTTATTTATCGAGGTGCGGTGTTGTATTTAGGAGGTTTTACTAATGCATTCAGATGAGGGGACAATAGCCAAAGTCACAGCAGCATGCCACACCGCCATGGGAGTTATGTCAAGTGATGTGGCAGCTTTTTACGCCCGCCTCCCCCCCACTTTCATCGCTTACCCCCCTGTCAACAGACCTCATTCAAGCGAGTGAGGGTCCTTTTTAATTCTGCGTCGTTGCATTGAGGCAAAGACCTGCTCGTCGACAGAGTAGAAAGGACAGGGCCTGTCAAGGTCGGAGCCACGCACTAATTAGCATGCTCTTTACGGAACCAAACCACAAGAATAACTTCTATGCCCTCCACACTGTCGCTGCCATGGTAGTGATGTGTGTGTGTTGTGTGGGTGTTGACTTTCCACTGCGTTGGCTTTAACCCTTTCTAGTCTACCGTAGCACCCAACCGACTGAGAGCTCCCCCTCTCCTTTTCTCCTAGAGGGAGAGGTGGGAGGTGGCGGGTTAGCCTAGCATGCTACGTCAGCCACAGGAGAGGTTGTAGGAAGAGCCACACCGCTACCCTCATCTGAGATGGGACGGGTGGCCTCTCTGAATAATGACCAACATCAGACGATGTGAGGTGTAGGTGCAGCTTTGGGTTATTTTGGGACAATGTTTAAGAGCTCATTAGGGAAAATGGTTTTGATATGGTTAGCTGAAATCAGGGGCCCCATATTAGGTTTCAAAAATGTTAACAAAATCCAGATAACTCCTAAATGTATAAAAACGGATGGAAAATATGTAGAAATTATATTGGACGTTTGCATTTTATTTGCCTGCATATTTATTTTGATAAAGAAATCGGAAATAAAATCTGTGAAGCCTTTGGCTAAATCTAGAAAACTTGTCAAGACAATGTTATTGGTTGGGTAATCCTGTTTGTCTTTGTCACCGTTCTCACTGTACCAATGGACTGGTTTTACCCACCCAGATTAAGGTTAGTCCTGGACAAAAAGAATCAAGGTCAATAACAAATCTCATTGGGAATGTATTTTTATTCTTAGACTAATTTCAACTACTTTTATAACTATGAGTGTAAAACAGGTAAAAAACATAATACATAAAATAATTAGACTTTGATCTTGGTCTAAAACGCTTGTTTGTCCTACAACAAAGTGCTTTCTTCATAGGAATGGTGCAGCCATGCTGATCTTGGCAGATGCCCTGGCTGTAGATCACCAACGATCTGACAGATCTGTTGTATGACAATGACTCTGCGTTTGGGTTTATTGGCCCAGTAAAAAGAGCCTTTGGAAGATAATATTCTAAGCAACATTGAAATAAAATACTATGTACTCAACCACAAGGCAAGGGTTTGTTAAGACCCCACATACCACTGTCAAATACATTTTCTAACAAGATTCCATTTTAGTTTAACAATGGTTATAGTGTACCAAAAATACAGATGTAAATACATGAATGGAAAGTAATGAATAATACAGTCTCAAGTAAATAAAGTCTTTTGGAAAGAACCCTTCATTTCTGGTGTGGCTGTTAGACGTCATCTCCTAGTCTCCTAATGCTTCTTGAAGAGATCTTCAACAGCTATCTGTCTGTGTCTCTCTATAGCTCCACTTCATTATAAACAAGTGAATACTTACAGTACCATTTACAGTGCATTAAGTGGTGCAGCCTACATAACAGGGTTATCAGGACATATTGATCCAATTTGTTACTTAACATCTTGCTTGGATGGGAATGTTTTAGCGGCATCATATTTAGCCTTGTGATTCTCTCTAGTCCTTGTTCATGGGCTTGTGTTTTAGGTTCATTTTTCCCCTCTGTGGAATGATTTTCTAGTGGCAGTAGTGTAGTTCTGTTAACAAGTCTGTTCTGTAACCAGGATGCACGTGGTTTCCTCCACCCTGTCCCTGCTCCAGTCAGTGTATCGGCAACCACAGGCAGATGAAATACCCTGCCTGGCACTTGCCCCGATTCATTTGTGTTTATTATGCATTTATGCTCTAAGCCAAAGATTTGCTGTGATCAAATGCAACTGTTTCTGCATAGATCAGTGGGTAACACAGCCTCCCCAGTCTTCCCTCCCCTGTGCCCCTCTCCCGCACGTTTAATATCTTCAAACTTACTTGCTTCCCACAATTTCCCTTTTTTGGGATAAAATGTTTATTTTGTTTGATTGACAGGGCAGAACAACACAAACAGACTTTACGCAGATAAAGAGTGCCCCCCCCCCCTCCACATGTTCGTCTCGATCGCATTGGGCAAACTCACAGTTCAAATTTATATTTAAAAATGAAGAAATCCATTGTTGGTGTGGTAGAGTATGTGGTTATGTCCATCCAGTGGCAACCGTTCTCTTGAACGTTGTAAGGCGGCAAGCCAAACCCCACTCAAGGGTCATCATTAAACAGTAGCACATTGTAATTACATTCAGTAAAACGCTTGATAATGGAGGCTCCGATTCCTAAAAGGAAGAAACCCCTCCGTGCATTCCCAGACCATGTTACTCCATATGCCAGTACTAAACTGGGAGCAGAGTGGTCAGGCATTGCCTTGCTAACAGAATTCCTTAGTCTAGCCAATACACTCAGTTTTTTTCTCCACAAGGAGTCTGGATCTGATTGGGTCATTGGCTTGGAAACTCCGATTGGCCAGAGTTTTTGTACAACACCCCTGATTTTACTGCCGCCTCAGTGGTTAGAGTGGAAGGAGTCTCATGTAGATAATGATAGCTGAAGACTTTGGTTTAGGTTGTGTACGATGTACAGACATTGTACATAGTCTCATTGGTCATGCAAGCTGGAAATTATACAAGTGTGTGTCCTTTTATCGCCGGATGGTTGATCAAGATGTTTAAAAATAATTCTGTTGACAACAGGTTAAAATAATTTTGAATGTCAGTTGTTTTTTTCATAACTGAGCATACTCAAACAATCGCTATTCTTATAGAGGGTGTAAAAAAACCTCTCAGATGCTTCAGAGAAAATGTAAATGTCAGTCTGTATTTCATCAGCGAGTGTTAACAGCTTGACACAAACAGCAGTGTGGCCAGGTTGGCTGTGGAACAGCGACAGCAGGAGTCATCAGCCAGATACCCGGGGACGGGGCCAGCCAGGCAGAAATGCGCCCTAACAGTTTGGCCAAGCACAGCCCCGGATCACCAAAGGGACATCAACTATGAGACTGTCACAAGTGGAGGAGGTTGCAGGACACATGCACAGAGGTTTCTTGAACAAATGGTCTTTTAATAAACAGACTTGGCAAAACAAAAGGCTCAAAATGGCACCAGAACACAGCCGTGGACAGAAAACAAAGACGGACACAAAATACCAGGGCTGGAGGAACGTAAATAGGGACTAAACAATGGGTTAAGAAAACCAGGTACGCAAAACCAGATGACGCTAAACTGAACATAGGCAAACTCTGTCTGATCCACCTGAATGATTCCTCAGTGCCTGAAGAGAGAAAATGCAAATGTTTTTGTTAGCAGTCTTTGTCCATAGGCAATGTTTGCGGGTCCTTCAAAGCATGTTAGTAAACTCCTTCACTACAGTAGATGCTGTGCTATGCAGGACCAACTTACAGTACAATAGAGTACAGCTATATGCTTTCACAGCAAACGATACAACTGCCCATAACTGCATCATCCACCCACTACTGGCTCCATAACAGCCATACTATAACGGAAACATTTTTAACTCATTATTCTGCAATATAATATTTAGGAAAAAAAACACGAGTCTGTTCCAGGAAACGGAGTGTTTGCCCTCTCAGCATTTCTCCTCAGCCCTCTCTTCGTGTCATCATGGTATAGTGTTCTAGACTTGTGCTTTTAGTGAGATCAAGTAATGACAGCAAGGCAATGTGGGACTAAAAGCTAGCAAGAGCTGAAATGACAGGGAATTGCCACAGTGGGGCAAGCACATGTCTGGACTATTTTAGAACCTTCAATTATTGTGCTTGTCTGTACACTACTGACCTGGCCAATCAGAGTCTAGGGGGCAGGCCCTAAATACAGTGATTTTGTGTTCTGATTGGTCATCGCTTGTTATCTGTCCCACCTCAGTAAAGAGCAGTTTAGCTCTGAAGGGTTTTGGGAAAGGACATGAAAAGAGCATGCAAGGGCAAGATGAGGTTTATCTTTCCCGGTGACAACGCTGCAAGCAGGAGGCTTTTCTCCTTTCCCCTCTTCCATGATCACACATAGGGCTGTTGTGGTTGATGATGAGATGTGGTTAATATGAAAACTTCCACAAATCTCATCGCTGTAAGGAGTTCTTTTTTAGTCAGTAATATGCTTCATTCCTGACCTCGTGTTGCTTATTCAATCAGTACGCGGTAACTAGCACCTAGAGAGGATACCTCGTCTCCACTTAATACTGTAGCAGCCACTGGTTTGGTTTAATTAGTTAGGCTTTCATCCAATTAGTGACAGATTCTCATGGGAGTTTTCTGGAATCTGTATGAAGAAGATAACGGGACTTTTCCGACGGTGTGCTTTCACCAAACTGACATCTGGAGGATTAAGCGCAACGTGTGGTGAAATACAGCCCATAAATGGTTCCCATAACATTCTCATCCCTACCTGTACTTTTTAAACATCTCAGTGGAACATGTGTCCACTGTGGTCCTGGCGCCTAGGCTACATGACGTGATCCTTATGGATTAGAACAGGATGTGATGTATTTGTCAAATGACCGCCACCTGTCAGTCACCAAGTCACCAGAATAAGACCCTTAATAGACTAATTATTCAAAGGGGCATCCAGCTCATCCCGTCGCTCTTTAACTACCCTATTAAGTTCATTTCATTCATCTGTCGCCTGCAAAATAGCGTGCTTTCCTGGGTCGTAGTGGGAGGGCCACAGGAGATAATCCGCGTAATGGTTATTGTATATACAGTATTAGCACGTTAAGGCATTTTCTCTGCATGTCATTTTACATACACCAAAAGATACCACAATGTCCAACAATCAAGACTATATCACTCTTTCCATCATGCATTTTATTAAGACAACAGGTCATCGCTTGCTTGAATCTCTGGTGGGGAAACCTGATTTGTAAAATATTTCTATTGGACGATAGTTTGCTTTCTGTCACTTTGCATGTGTCTATAGCCAAATTGCCAAATTGTCTCTAATCCATTCCAGTAGCATAGTCTCCCTCTGTATAAACTACAATGTAAATAACATCAGTTTCATGTGAATGTGTCACCATTAATTGATTTTGGGATAGGCCAAAGAAAACTAAACAAAACAAGTGTCTGTTTAGACCAGGGGTCTACAACCCTGCTCCTGGAGAAATACTGTCCAGATGGTTGTAACTCCAACCCTAATTTAGCACATCTGACTCTAATAATTAGACAGTTAATTACCGAATGAGGCTGTACATACATGGGGTTGGAGTGAAAACACCAGGACGGCAGATCTCCAGGACCAGGGTTGGAGACCCGTGGTTTAGAGTTTATGCCATGTGGCTGCTCCAATGGGCTTGTTGGCTTTGGGCAGGCGGAGAGAGGAGGAAAGCTCATATCCCTCTTCTTCATGGGAATACCAAGGTCATGGATGTGTAACCCAACTTATCTTCCTTCATCTCATACCTGGTTTACCTTGCCACGCGGTAAGCCCCCTCCAGCTGCAGACCGAATCTGACGTCTGTTCTCTGGAAAATACAGAAGAAGCTCGGTAACCACATCCATCCAGAGAAGTGTTACAACTACCAGGGATGTACCCCTCTGACATCACCTACCCAGTTGGAAATTGGGACTGTGTGTGCAAATAATATAGACTATTATATCCCCTAAGCATGTTCATTGTGCGTAACATTCTGTAGAATGAACACGTTTGGCCATCTGCTTAATGTATTAAATGAAAAAACATTCTCAAATACCTTTAGTTTTTAAATGCTCCGATTCTAATTATACCAGATGTGACTAACATTAGCTATTCACTGTATTTTGCCAGAATCCTACAATATACCATAAAACGGAGCCATTATAAAGCAGGAAGTCATGTTGACAGATCACTTAAGGGCAGAGCATTGGGAGGTAACTAAAAGCAAGTGGACACCTCCTCTCTTCTGCAAATAGATTCACCTTGTGCCGTGCAGGTTTTTTATCCCCATTGTTCATTAGACCTCTAAAGGAATAATTAACAAGGCTTTAAACACAGATTTTATGGATCACCTGCTGTCCCCCAATATCATTTTTGTGATTGCACAGCAGAAAACCGAAAGAAACATTGATGCTTACGCCTGGCACCGGAAAGCCTTACAGGATCAGTAACTCTCCAATTAAAGCGATATCTCTCAGTCTTTCGCCTGGCACCCCCGTGCCAAGGCACAGTGCTCACCACAGGATACAACCCTTAACATTACACTAAAGATCTTCCCACCACAGCAAAGACGAACCAACAGTAGGAATATTGCAGAAATGTTTTCAGAAAATCTAATGAAAGTTTATGCAAGACATATTCACGATAAAGCCTTCACTCTCATATCCATTATGATTCAGAATGAAGCCTTAGAGACGATGAGTAGTGTGTCATTTGCTTTGCTTAAAGGCCAACTTTGGGCAAAAATAAAATCTTTAAACAGTATAATCTATCGATGCACATCATTTAATTCTTTACACCATTGAGAAAATATAATTATATGATACTGCATTTGGCCACGTAAGTTTAGTTTCAAACCAAGCTTTACAGATTCCATCTAAAAATTTATCCTTTTTAAATAATGTGTACAGATCCTGAAGGACTTTGGTAGCAGCAGGCAGCTGGATACAAGCCTTGAATACAATAGCACTAGTTGGCAAGTGGGAATAATTTATCGAGGTTTTCCACGAACCACCAAATGCACACCACATGTCAAGTGAGTTTTCCATGCCCTAACTCTGCCTTCAAATCACAAAGACTTCCAAAGAAGCCCTTTCAAAATGCACTAATATATTATTTGTTAGGTCTGGGTGGGGTGGTGAAGCCAAGGGTAAATATTATCATCCAACAAGCAAACAAGCAATGTTTTCTGGTGCAGATAAAGGCCTGGCGTGTGGAGAGGTTAATGGTACTGCGCTATTAGCATTGTCACTCTGTGTGTGAGTATGTCTGACAGTGAAGCTCGTCTCTCCTAGTCCACCTGCTTATCTCCCAAATGAATTCAATGGGGGAGGGGGATTTCAGACCACGAGAAGACAGGCGGACGCTCTGTTGACTTAAGTTAATAGCATCAGGGGCCACAGCTCTGTTCCTGACTGGTCCGTCAGAATTTGGTGGCCTGGAAGGCTGACGGAGCGGATTTAGGGAGAGTACCCATGGACACTCATCTACCCTTGAACACTCATCTACCCATGAACACTCATCTACCCTTGAACACTCATCTACCCATGAACACTCATCTACGCATTGACACCTCATCTATCCATGGACACTCATCTACCCATGGACACTTATTTACCCATGGGCACTCATCTACCCATAGACACTCATCTACCCATGGACACTCATCTACCCATGGACTCTCATCTACCCATTGACACTCATCTACCCATTGACACTTATCCACCCATGGAACCTCATCTAACCATGGACACTTATCCACCCATGAAACCTCATCTACCCATTGACACTCATCTACCCATTGAAACTCATCTACCCATGGACACTCGTCTACCCATGGACACTCATCTACCCATGGACACTCATCTACCCATTGACACTCATCTACCCATGGACTCTTATCTACCTCTGGACACTTATCTACCCATGGACACTTATCTACCTCTGGACAATTATCTACCCATGGACACTCATCTACCCATGGACACTCATCTACCCATTGACACTTATCCACCCATGGAACCTCATCTAACCATGGACACTTCTCTGGCCAGTGACCATGCCACCTTCATCACAGTGAAAACCATTGCATATCCGGGTTTGCTAGAGCAAACACCCAACTACCCACTTGTATAATCCATCACCATGTGCAAATAGAATGAAGATGAACATGATGAGATGACAGGTTTTTGTCTCTCAGGTCTTGATGCTGGCAAGTCGGATCAGTAGGCTATCTAGAGACCGTGTGAAAATCAGAGAACACTACATGCGGTTGGACTTGTATAGGTCCCGTTGCATACGTTTTGGCCTGGTGGCCTGAATAGACATGTAGAATAGATGCTTGCTGCTGTGCCTGGTTGCCATAACTGTCCTGTCTAACACTTTAAATCCAGGCAGGCTGACTTTAAAAGAATATGAAAGAAGAGTTGATGTCACAAATAACTGCCCATCTACAAACAGACTAACTTAGCTAATGAAAGTCAGAGTAAACGGCAGTACATGCTGTTTGTCAGCCCCAGGGAGCCTTATAGCCCTTAAAATGACCTGTATTACCATGCCTTTGTCTTCAAATGAGAAACCAACACTTTGCTTTCTCAGTCCAACACTATTTCAATGATTCCTAGAGTCCTTTATACAAACTTTTCTCCAACCACTGCCTCTTAAAAGACCTTGTTTGAGGTGTAGACTGAATGCTGATGGGTTAAAACAGTCAATCTCAAAGCAGAAGACGTACAAAGAAATGATAATCCATCCATTAATTGATCCCTGTTTGAGGGAATAACACTTTTGGAAACATCTCTCAGTAAATACAAAAGGCAAATTCATTTTGAAATAAAAAGAACATTTTCTTTGTCTTTGATTGAATATTTATACTATTTAAACAAAATATACCTGATCATTGTGTCCTTATTTTAGCAGAGTATATTCTGCAGAGTCTCCTCAGAAATAATTAGAACCCTTCATAATTATGGACAAAATAGACTGTATTGAAGGTAACAACTAATCTTATAACTGTTAGGGCAAGACCAGGGGTCAACCGGACTGGTACAGAAAGCAACTTGCCCAAATACACAATGAAGAACATCAGTAGATAAAGAAAAGTTCATTGGTCGTTCTGGGAGAGTAAATGAACATTGTTGCATCTTGGGGTCTCCAAATCAACAATTAGATACCACCACCATGCCAACAAGCTATTTGGAGAGGTTAACCAGAATGCATTAAGAGCAACTAACACAATTATACAAGCCTGTATTTCTAAAAACTTGTTTTTACTTTCATAGTGGGTTATAGGAACAAAGCTCAGTGTAATTATTTCTACCGTTGCAGGCTGAAAAAAGTGTTGGAAACAATAACTTTGACACTTAATTTTCAAAACTACTTGCTATAACGTATACTTTAAGAAATGTTTCATTTATGTTGATTCCCTATAATCATTAATTTGGTATAATATATATTACATTTCAATATAGCTCATTCATTACCTGTTTGTTTTTATATAGAGAGTTTCTTTTCATTTCTGTCAATGGTGGCAGAATATTTTTTTATTTTACTGTGTTATACTATTATTATAATATCATGGACTTGCTGTAGCCCTGTTTCTTATAATAATTTGTTTACGCCTTGATAAAATGATTGTTTAGTTGTGAAATTATATCAAATGTTCGGCCTTGTAATAAAGCGGCATGAGAAAATAGCAAAGGCTCTTCTGGAACTCAGTCGTACCCTGGGTCTTTTTAACTCCTGTCCTTCTCCTCTATTCTTTATTGTTAATTGGTTGAGGTCAAAGCAGTACTCTGTAGGAACAACCAGTATGGTTTCTACCTTGGATGGAGCAGGAGAGTCGGTTCAGATCAATACAAAGCAGTGGGTAAACAGGCAAACCAAAAGCGGTCAGTTGGTTGCTCGGTAAAACATGCAATAAAAAAACGAACTGCCACAGCGCCAAGGCACAGGATCACTCGAAAGTAACAGCGCATCCCTGCAACACGAACTCAGCCTTCCGAGATAACCGTCTTCTGGCTTGAAAAAAGTTTGGCTTGCCGCTTTCTAAAGTTTGCTGTGATAGAGGAGAGATAGGGAGCGTTCTGAGGCGGGGAGGTGGGATGTTTAGGGGGGGGTCGGTTGAACTCTCAGTGGTGCAGGCGTTAAGTGTCTACGTTTGGGAAGTCCAAGATCAAAGAGGAGCAGTTTAAAGGGAGGAGGGGCGCGGTGTTAGTCTTCTCCTCTTTGTTTTGGAGGCGTCTAGGTACCCGTGGTAAGGAGTGATGTGCTGCACCGTTGTGAGACTTTCCCGTTCCTATTTCCTCTTGTTCCGCTGAAGCTAAACAGGCTATGCTTCAAAAACACTGGTTTATCAAAGACAACCGCTTAAATTGTCTCCCTTTCTTTTTTTTTCGCCACGCATCTCCTCTGTTCTTCTGATAAATATGAAGTGTCTCTTTCACTTATCGCTTTAGAGAAGCCTTCAGAAAGTGACTGGTTGGAAGTCTTCCCTGAGAGAGGTGGAGGCTAAAGGAAGATGGTTCTTAGCATTTCTCCCAGAGACGCGCTTCAACTCAAGTCAAGACGACAGTTCAGTATTCAGAATGTGGCCTTCTCGGTGTGCCCAATGAGGGGCTAATAACACACAGAGGACCCGTTCTTTAAACCCGCTCTACAAATGACTTTGCTCTTGATTTCCTTCTGTGTCTTCCTACCCAGCAGATAATAGAGTTGATGAGAGGCTTGTCACTCATTGAGAGGCTTGAGAAGAGAAGCCTTCCTGAGGCCGCTCAGAAGTGACTGGCCCCCTGGAGCTTGTAACAAGCATAGACACCCCACGGAAGACTTATAGGTTGACTGCAGGGGCTGAAGGTCTGCTTATTTAAGTCCATAAATCCTCCTCCGGATGGGCTCCTTGGTCAAAATAAAAACGCTAAGTCGTCCCCCCTTGTCTTCATGTACCTGTCGTTCTATACACGGAAGGAATCCACAGGGCTGTTGGCCATGGCGCTTAGTGGTCATGTGAGCCCTCATTAACAGCCTCCTTAGCTGGGCTTTCGACAGTTGCTGATAGATTCAGGGATTAGGCCCGGCTGGAGTTTTTTTATTAAACAGTCTTGGCATCGTTTCAGAAGAGAGGAAGTCCGAACGGAGCTCTGGGGGTAAATTGGGGTTGGGCTGACAGAGATTATGAGTGTGGACGTAATGAGGCCCCTCTAATTGTGATACAGGAGCAACAGCTTCGCAATTACAGTCAGTACAGGCAAACCATAATCCTGGACTTGAGAAAGAAACATGCACAAATGGGGGGGGGGTCAGCTGTCCTCAACTTTAAGCTGTAGTATTACATTACCCCGCCATTAATTAGACACGCCACAGAGCTGACCCCAACTCCACGAGTGGCCTGTGTACGGTCTGCGACTGTGTGTGCAAGAGTACCAGTAAAACGGGGATCAATAACAGAACCACTGTGTCTGCTAGAGTCCCGTCACAAAACGCCCCACTAATTGGGCACCTCAACAAAAAACACAGAAAAAACATGCTTTTATTGAGGTTTGGGTATATTCACATCTAACTCTAGACCAGACCCGACTGGTTCATAACACACTCATCAGCTTCCTTCTACGAGATATTGGTACACCGTGCAATTGTCGCTGTGATTCTCACTTACATACTATAACGGACATGGCACACACACAAACACAGAGACACACACTCGTACACACATTGCAGGATGTTTCAACAACACATTGTAGCCCCAAGCTGCCATTAGTACTAGTTCCTCTGGAATGCATACTGTGAATACCTGATGTCCATAATGCCACACTGGGTATACATGACGTTGCTGGTCAAGGTGTGCTTCCTGTATGCTTCCTAAACCAGTCACCTAAGTCTCATTTTGCATCTTGATGCCGGCTATTGATTGAAGGCGGAGACCCAGGAGTCCTCGGTTGTGATCTATTACATCCTTTCATTTGTTCTTTCGCCGTGAGGAGTGTAAATCCAGAGTACATAGGCCGATGCAGCACACTCGGTTTAGTGCACTGCGAGAGCAGATCGCTCAGCCAATATGGCACACAGAGAGGAAGAGGGCACGGGAGAGATGCAGAGGAAGAGGAGGAGAGATCTCCAGGAACCGGGAAACAGACACCTGACAGTGTGTATGGCAGGGTTCAGGCCTCATCTGCCAAGGCTTCACGGCTGAGGACCATCCGGATCATCACTCAGATGGGATGATGTGAGAAGGGATGAACGAGGCAGAGAGCGAGAGCAGGGTTTGTGTTTGGATGTCTGGTGATATGTCTAGGTCAGGGGTCTCCAACCTTATCAGGCAGGAGAGCTCCTTTTAAAAAATGCAACATGTCGTGAGCTGCTCTTTTGTTTTTTCTCATGTTTTTTTGCTTTCAGTTAGGCACAGTCTACTTCTCTCTCTGAAACTTTCCGCAATGTCTTTAGTGTATAAGAATACATGCTGCCCTGCCTTTTATTAAACTACCTGGTAAAACACGGGTTGATATACAAGGGGACCTGTTATATGATATACAAGGGGACCTGGTATATATATATATATATGATCTGTTATCTAGACTTTTTTTTCAAATTCTGTAATTTGTTTTTAACAAAACTTATTGACATGGTATCAGGCACATCAATTCGGTATCTACAGTAGGAAGAAGGGATGTTCTGGTTGTAGCCCAGTCCTGCTACTGCAGCTATGGAATACCTGGAAAAAGAATGTACTTACCAAATCGTCCGAATAAATAGTCTGTGAGCTGCCGGTAACTTGACGTGTTGGAGACCCCTGGTCTAAGCTGACATGATACAAACTGATATGTCATTTGCCAGTGTCCCATTAGTGGCATCGTAGCTGAAATATGGAGAGAAAGAGAGAGGATGAGATGGGATGGGTGGAGACAGATTCAGACAGGAGTGATGGAGTGAGGCAGCCTTCATATGAAAGTTGTCAGTTCATTGCTGACAGTTCCATTTTAGGTGTGTTTTAGGCAACCACAGTCCAGGTAAATGAAGAGATCAAACATGCAGGGCTGGAGCTTGAGCTGCTCCGCTTACGATGGGAGGCCTCCCTCTCCACACATCCTGGGCATCTCCTCCCTCTCCTTCACCCTGGTCCTGAGGGGAATTAAATTATAAGCCAAATGTGAGGCTGGAAAAGGGCTGAATCTAGCCTGGTGCGCGCTAGCTTTTACACTAGAAATGCCTCATTCCCACATCACGTACTCAGTCATACCAAACAAGTGAGCAGAGAGGACTGCATTCCCTGAAAACATTGTATTCAGAGGGATTTTTATTGACGTCCTCCCCTCTGGAAAGGCTTTGTATATTTCCTTTTGCAGGACAGACTTTTGGAGCCGTGGTACGACAGCCACACCTCAACAGCAGATACGTTTACCCTGAATCCGGTGCTAAGTGTTTTTCAAGGTTTAGTGAAGTGCTGTATAAAGCACCCATCTTCCCTCTGAGGCCTCGGATACACCCACCCTCACACGCCCACTCTGGTGGACCAAGCTGGGAAGGCTGAGTGCAGACATAGAAGCCAGTCAGTGATGGTCTGGGAAGCAGCAGACATATCTGGTGTTGAAATTGAATCTGGTCAAAAGAATGTAGTGGAAAAGCCAAAGAGACAGAACGGCAGATAATAGGTTTGGTGTAGCGTCACGGCTGGCTGTGCGTCCACACTTGGGCATTCATGGAACCGTCCAGTTTCTGACGCCCTCGTGACAGCTGTGTGCTTTTTATTTTCCCAGTGCACTTTATGTTCAGCATACAATTCACTTCTGTGCATTTTCACAACCTTCATGGATCCCTTCCTCTGGTATGTGTTTCCATAAGAACATTTGGAAATGTCTTTGAAAATCTAAGAAAAGTCAATTCTGCTCTATCTTGTCAGATTTTGTCTGTTTTATTTCTGCTCTTTCGTGTGTCCTACTTGGACCTGCCTTTGTTGTATCCGGCTACAGAGATTTTGTTCAGAGGTTTATTCCAACCACTGTGCTCCAAAAGGTTAGTAAAGTGTAGCCTTTTACAAACACGAGGTCCATTTGGTCATGTCTCACAATTGTTTTGGTCCGGCAGCACTTCTCTTTCTCGATAAGCACAAGATTACAGCAGTGTTGTTGTTGTCTTATTGTGTCTTAATAACACTACCTGGGAAATATCACTTATGTTGACTGCCTCGTCTAGTGAGTATTTTCCTTTTCTGTTTCCCCTCCCTAAATCCCTCCCTCTTTCTCCCACCCTCTCCCTCCCCCACCCTTTTTCCCTCTAACGCCAACCCTCCCTTTATTTCCCCCACCCTTTCTCCCTCTTTCTCATGACGATGACCTTGAAAATGTCCCTACTTCAGTTGTTGTCTCAGACTCACAGACCCTCTGCATTTTTGTATTTTTCTTTACTCTCTCTCTACCTCTCTATTCTCTCTCCCTACATCTTTATTCTCTCTACCTCTCTATTCTCTCTCCCTACCTCTTTACTCTCTTCCTACCTCTTTACTCTCTCTCTACCTCTTTACTCTCTCCCTACCTCTTTACTCTTTCCCTATCTCTTTACTCTCCATACTTATTCCTCCCGCTGCTCTCCCTCGTTCTCCACCACTCGTTCTTCCTCAGTTTCCATCTCAGGGACCAGTGAGCTTGCCTGGGGACGGCCCTGTGCTGTGCTCACGCTACAG
This sequence comes from Novumbra hubbsi, assembly GCA_016801125.1. Classification (NCBI taxonomy): domain Eukaryota; kingdom Metazoa; phylum Chordata; class Actinopteri; order Esociformes; family Umbridae; genus Novumbra; species Novumbra hubbsi. Next base: position 1,362 of record JACXGK010003160.1, on the reverse strand, counting down.
GCCTATTGACTTCTGAGGAGAAAGAGAAAACACAGTGGACATGATTCGCCACACATGAACCTCACTATACTAGGCCTTATCTAGCACAGAGGCGGGACTGATAAACCACTCTCCGTTTTATCACCTTCACTACAGGCATGTCAATAATCAGATACTCAGACAAGAACTAATTAATATGTGCAGGCACTGCCATGCAGTCACGCAATGCTGTCGTTATAAGGTGATATGAAAAGTGACATAAAAACATGTGCCGCGTCTGAGTTTATCCACAGCTTAATTAGGCTTGTTTTATGTGTTGGGTGATAGCTGTTATCTACTTAATAAAAACTAATTGGAGTTTTGTTATTGGATCACGGACAATTAATTTAGTGGTAGCCTACATGTGTTAGTGTCATGACTGATGAGTGATATTGACTTCCAAGGTGTTGAATAAAATGCTATATGCTATTGTTATAGGTGGCATTGTGGTGAAAACCCCCCTGTGTGAAAGCTGGAAGATCTCAGGAGAATCCTTTCCACCTAACCACTAATTCCTCAGTTCCCTTAACCTGCTCACTGGTTGTCCGTAAGGAGGGAGTTTGTTTAGATGGATTAGAGACGTGGTCACCCTTCACCGGCTTCACTGCATGGAGATGCTTCTGCCCTCCAGTCGATTGTGCTTTACCCTTCAACAACCTCTGTATGTACAGTAAACCTGTGAGCCTCGGTGTCAGATGGCTGTTCCCCCGGGCCGTGCTTTAGCATATTCTAATGAGACCAAGGTATTGGCAGGAAGCGATAGTGACGATGTCCCTCGGAGGGTGAGGAGTGTTTTATCACATGTGTAGCCCGGTAATTAACCAGGACTGACCTGGAAATCACGGTCTTCTCAGTTTTCTCTTCAGCCCTCCATGCCTCTCTCCCCGCTAATAAGCAAAGTCAAAAGTACGTTGGAGGTTAGGTCGGCCGGGGGGGCTTTGTTTCCTTTCTGAAGCTGTTTCAGATTGAGCTTTGATCCGGGTTGCCGTGACATCGGTGGCCTCTGTGCTGTGGCACGCCATCTGAAATGACATCAGATTAATGCGCTGTTGTCGGGTTCATCCTTAACCGCGGACGTTGTGTTTCTGGTGCACTGATGTCGGGTTAATCCTTAACCGCGGACTTTGTGTTTCTGGTGCGCTGATGTCGGGTTCATCCTTAACCGCGTATGTTGTGTTTCTGGTGCGCTGATGTCGGGTTTATCCTTAACCGCAGACGTTGTGTTTCTGGTGCGGTGTTGTCGGGTTCATCCTTAACCGCGTATGTTGTGTTTCTGGTGCGCTGATGTCGGGTTCATCCTTAACCGCCGACGTTGTGTTTCTGGTGCGCTGATGTCGGGTTTAC
>JACXGK010003159.1:24845-35587 GCA_016801125.1 Novumbra hubbsi | reverse complement strand
GGCTCCTCCATGACCTCCCAGGAGGTCCAGGAGAGAAGGAGGTATGGTGGTGCACCACTTAAAACTTGAGAGAAAACAATGAATTTGGTTCCTCCTCAGGGTATGTGACAGGTTGGTTGGTGTGTTTTGATTGACAGAGTGGTGGAGGAGGCGATGGGGGGGCAGTATCTGGACAGCAGCTTCTCCCTGCCTTGTCCTGCAGATATGAATATCTCCTTAGAGACCGTCAGCCCATTCACCTCCAACAGCCTCAAGGTAAGACACACACACACTAAAATAATGCAACATGCTTAATTTTTTTTAAATGTCTGTTTTCTTTTTTTACTTGTGGGTTTAGTCTCTGCTGCTGCTGGGCTGCTTCGCTCTGTTCTGGTCCCTGTACTACATGCTAGAGGTGACCATAGCTCCCCTGGACCCCTGGGAGGCCCTGTGTCGAGGGGGAAGGAGGACCGCTGGGGCCCCGGGGGACAGCTCAGAGCTGGAGATGCTGACGGTGCGGCTAGACTCTGAGGACAAGGTGCCCTTTATCACAGCGGACCGGGACACATAACACCGGAGACCCGCCCCGTCCTCTCCAGCCCTCCCCCACGTCCTCCTGGGCCTGGCGCCCCCCCTGGTGGTGGCCTTGTTAACCTGGAGTGGATAGGAGGCTTCTGCCCAACACTCCCCTGTGGCCTTGCATAAGTGTGTTTGTGTGTGTTTGTGCGTCACGGATCACCTGGGAACCCTCAGTCATCTTGCAGGGCGATGAAGTTACCGGTTTGGTTTTCAGGTGGGAGTGTGTGTCGCTGGTCTGTTAGTGTGTGTTTAAACGTGTGCTGAACTAACACTTAGTGTTTCACGTTTTTGTTTTACCTCTAGAGGGGCACAGCTGTTTCAGGTAATCAACCTTCCATCAAGCCTTTGATTCATTGGATCAGGTTTGCTGGGTTCAGGGTTAAAACAAAACATTGGAAACATCTCTAGTGCCTGAGAAATGGGTCTTGAAAACCTTGACTCATGGGAAAGGTTGAGGAAATCTCTTAGAAAGCGTGCGCCAGTGTGTGTATGTGTGTGTGAGAGACTGTGTCTGACTGTGTTTGTGTGTGTGTGAGTGTGTCTTTGTATGTACGGGTATAACTATAACTGTGGGGACGTAAAGCAGTAACACTGACAATCAGTACTTTCTGGGGACAATCTCAATGGCGTTATGTTAGTGATTGTGGGTTAGGCCTTGGTTTTGGGGTTTGGATTAACTTTGTTGGGATGAAGTTAAAAGGGTGTACATGTTTTGATCCTAACAACGATAAACAAACATGTTCGTGTTTGGAATGTTTTTCTCTGTATTTCAGGATGCATAAAGGTGTGTGTATGTGAGACTGATTGAGTACTATACAGATTCATGGTTGATTTTAAAAGTTATTTATTTTTTTATTAGGTTGATGATTTTGTAAACATAGTTGTTAAAAGACCTCTGATCGTTTTGAGATGTTTATTGCAGACATTTTCCACTACTTGAATTTGATTTGGGATTTTATGGTGGGGTTGAATGTGTTTGTGTGTGTTTGTTTGTAGATATTTGCTGTATTATATAGACACACAACAATGTGTGCTTGGTTTAAAGGTGTGTGTGTGTGTGGATTTCTATAAATGGGAACATTAATAAGATTATATTTTTATTTACTGGTGGTGAAGGGAAAGCCTGTGTTTTGCTGTGCAAGGTACAGCTTGACTGAGTGAACGCTAATAAAGACTGTTTATCGAAGTCCTGGTTAAGACTGGATCATTTTCATGCTTTCTGTTGAAATCAAACCACAGGAACCTTGCACATGTTTTACTTCAAAGTCATTTTAATAAGACGATGTACAAAAATATCGGGCTGTTACAGAGTCTAGCAGTAAGGCTTGGGATTGGTTGAGGCATTAGAACAAAGACTGTCGACTTGGGAAAATCATGCATGACTTTGGAGACACATTTGACTTGTATCTTATCCACATCAGTTATCTCTCAAATCAGTTACGTATAATGTTTCTACAGTTGGTTCAAATGTTCTTGTCACCTAGAAGGCGTAGCTTGGTCAAGTTCAGTGCCGTCTCCATGATTAGGATCGCTGTCACCTGTTGTCGAGGATGGGTGATTGGCGGCTATATGTTCTCCCGTTCACCTTAAGACTCGTATTTCACGCAACGTACTTGCAGCCTAGACTTCTATTGGGTTGGACCGGGTCTGGCTGTAGTGTCGTGTGGTACTACCGAGACTAGTGCCACTTCCCTGGCATTGAGTATGGTCGAGGCATTTGGACTTAGTGTGTGGGGCCTGTCTGAGCTGCGGTGAAGGTTGGCTTGGGGTAGGGCGGGGCTGGCGAGGGGGGGGGGGGGTACACGTCGGTGCGTGGTTCCATTCTTACTGGATCTGTCTGGTGGCCCCGTACGACATGCCGGACTGGGTGGCCCCTTTGTTGGAGCCCATCTGCAGGCCGATCACACCCTTCCCTGCCTTCAGCTGGTCGTCCGTGAACTCCCTCCTGTTCTCCTGGGCTTTTCTGCAAGGAGACACGGAAAATGCTTGAGAAATTCTGGGATGGCACATCTGGAAAACGAAGCAGTCACCAGTCCAACCAAGTCACCAGGAGGAATTGGACAATGGTGAAGTACACCAAATAATTACGGCCGTAACTGTAAGACCTTTGGTCACCACCTCGTTCCAATGTCTGTAAACACACACACACATACACACGCACACACAAAGCGCAACGCCGAAGATCCAAACGCACTTGAAGAACCAGTTGGGGTCGCCACGGTAGTTGCCGTCATCCTTGGTAACCGCCACGCTGCCAAGTGACATCAGTGTCCTCTGGACGGCAGCCAAATCCTTCCCTGTCGCCACAAAATCACCAGACTCGTTAAGTCTCCACACCACAGCTACAACCCAGTGCCGTTCAATCCCCCCCCACAACACCCTCATCTTGGGGGGGTTTATCCATGGCTCATGCAGCTAATTCCCTTTGTTGTAATTGTTGGGTAGAAAAGCGAGAGCAGGATGCGCTGCGAACCTTCCCAGAGATCCACAGTCTGGAACATGTCCGTCTTGATGACGCCGTAGGTCTCCGCGGCCGTTAGGAACTGTGCGATCTGCTCCATCTGTTTGAAGGCCATGCTTGAGCTGGCGATCTTCTTGACCGGCTTGTTCTCCTTGTAGAGGCTGTTGATGAGCTCACTGAGGACCTGGGGAACGGCAACGCCAATGTGTCAGACTCTGCCGCGGCTTTTTAATCTCAGTCGCATAGATTAAGATTCCGTTTAAATGTGTCTTCCCCTTTAACGCTTCCTCTTAAAATTGGAGAGGTGCAGGGGCACTGCCGAAATGCGGAGCTCAGGGTCAGGGGGTTCGATTCAGGGACAATATGCTACCGGCCAGTTATTCTATCCCCCAGGCCACCAGCAGTACTAACTGGTGGTGATCCCCGAGTTCAACCACTTAGCTGAAAGGGTTTTCCCAGTTTCGGTCAAACATTGACAGAAAAGGAAGGCTAACATGAAACCCTAGTGGACATGTCTATAACACACGTTTTAGCCCTTTGGATGAGAACTTACGACTCCATCCTTGAGCCAGTCCTGGAAACCCAGTTTGCCCGGCTCAGGCTTCCCCACGTCGGATCCACACTGGCCCACAATCCACTGCACCAACATCTCCTCCACCTCATTGTCGTACTTCTTGTCGATCTTGTCCTGCACCACCCGGCTCATGCCGTAAGATGGACCCTTGTTGGCCATGCCTACTTGAGGTGCCTCTCGCACAGGAGTTAGAGGAAGCGGAGCCAAAAAGAAACCAACGTTAATTACGGAAATGTGGATGAAAAAAAAGAAATACTCTGGGAACAAGAACTGTGCTCCTTTGTCTGAGATGTTTCTCTGTGGGTCAATCTGGAATTATTCCTGAGAGTATATTGTCGTTCAAATGACACTGACATTGACTACACATCATGTTCTACAAAGGCAGTAAGCGGTTTATTACAGTGCTTTCTTGAGGTGGGAGTGTCCAGCAGACCTGCATTTGCATTGCGTTTGTTCTCTGATCATCTCCAGGCACACAGGGACTCCCCATTTCATTTGCCTGTCAAGCCTGTTACAACAGCTCTGTGGATATGCTGCAGACTGACATGCAGACACAACTGACATATTCAAACAAGCACGTCCAAACGCACAAATACACCTCATGCGCTTATGAAGCCGCGTGTTTGAGCGAAGCCACTCTGGTCTCTGAGGATGACGCGTCTCCGAATGCACATCAGTTCAGCTCCACTACGTCTGCATTCATGGAAGAGTTAAATAACTGAGGCCGAACTGCTGTACAATGGGAGCACTAGAATAGGCAGAACCAGCTTCTGTGGTTCTGGGCCTCTCAGGACTGACGCCTTGGGGCCAAGCTGACAAGTGCAAAAGCCCCAGCGATCCACTCTTAGCACTCTTGTCACCTTGTTTGCCATTTGGATGTCGGGATTCAACTTGCTGTGCCTGGGGGGGGGGGTTAAAGGTCAAATGTTAATTGTCACTGTGTAGAGTTCACTTTCATCCTGATTGGATGTCACGCTGGGGTGACTTTCTGTTGAATGAGGTTTCCATTAGCATTAATAAAGTGAGGTCCAGTCGCGTTTCAGTAATATTTGGTGGTTATGCCAGGACAACATCCGTTCGTGGAGAGATCTCTCCATACGCCCAACTGTTCACTCTATTCCCTTAGGACAGCTGACATGTCCTTTCGTGTTTTTTCTTTCAATTTGTTTTCTGCAGGGGAGTTGTCACAAGATCAGAATTTGGCACAACAGATCACCAAGTGGCCACTATCAGAATGTGAACAAGATCAGGACTGGGGTTGCTTGTTAGCCCAAGGTATTACTGGGCCTTAAGTCAGGCAGTATGTATAGGAATTTAATCTACCTGTCAGAGGCCATTAACCTTCTAACTTTTTGTTAATTTGTCAAATTGTCTTAACACACAGTCAAGTATTAAACAGTGACATTCAGAGCACAAATATGAGATCGTATTGTGTTGGATTTGTTGTTCTGGACGATCTGACACTGGGTTCAGTAAGAAATTGACTTGGGATTAGACCTTTTAGAAAGTGAACATATGGAAATCTTTAACCTTTGGCTTCAAAACACAGACAGAGACTTGAAGTATTTACAAATTTAGTTTCAAGCCTCTTGGCTGTTTCATGGTTCACAGGAGAAGAAATGAGCTCTTAACCAAAGACCAAAACCCTGCATCTCCCTACACCTCAGATGCCCCCTGTTCCTATCCTACAGAACCAGGCCACGGTCAGCTACTAACACCTGCCTCACCCTAACACACGTAGAGGAATGTCGGACTAAACCTATTTCTCTCAAACACTCGGAGCCCTTCGTTAGGAGACTGATGTTCTTACAATGTGGAAACCCCTATATTCTGCCAGAACAGGTTTCCTCCACAGAGGGAATATGGCCACAGAGGTCTGGTAATATTGAGTTCTCTTTTGGTATTGGTATTTCTGAGGGACTGACTGTTGGTTTTGGCATCAAGTTCTGTCTGATATGTCCAGAACAGCTTGTCAGGCTGGCCTGTGGTTAGACACAAGGTTGGGTTCTCTCTCTCTCTCTCCCCATCTCCCTCTCCCCCTTCTCTGTTTCTCCCATCTCTCTCCCCCAACTCTCTCATATCTCTCTCCCCCAACTCTCTCACATCTCTCTCCCCCAACTCTCTCTCATATCTCTCTCCCCTAACGCTCTCTCTCTCTGAGAGAATGGGCTGATCTGGGACGTTGTTCCATAATAAGATGCGTAATATGCAAGTTTTCTCAGAGAATTGGATGTCTGAGTGGAAAGATGCGGTTCTTCTTCTATGTTAGAAATAAGTGGTGATGTTGATGTGCATGGTGAGCCAAGCTCAACACGGAGAAAACCTTTAAGGGGGTTTCTTTGTCCTTAGTGAACGTAGAGTTGGAGGAACAGGGCTGCATGTTTATCTCTTGTACTTAGAGTTTTTTCATCCATTTTGTTGTTGTTCCACTGACATGCTTGAAAGAAATGAACATTAGTGCAAATAAAAGGATTTCTCACTCTAATCTCAGTCTCTGTTTTAGCTCTTTCTCTCTGTCAGTCAATAAAAAAAAAAATTGTTTTAGATTGTGAGATTGCCAAACAGGTGTAAAATAAAAAAAGCCAGAATAATTATAACAAGTGAAAACTAAAATGTAATTAAATCAAGTATTGTGTCTTGAGTTAATTACGCAACTTTTTCTATTAGCACCTGGCTATAATGTCTTTCCACAGGATATGTTGACTGTATGTTTGGAGTTCCTTCTCTCTCTGAACCTAACATAGATCCTGACTACAAAGGACCTACTTCTCCTGATGTAATCATGACCTCACCGACCATGACATCACCATCCATGTCATCACCCGCCATGTCATCACAAACTATGACATCCACAACTGTCTCTCCTCCCCTCTGTGTTTCACTGTGGCCGGCTGTAATAAAGCCATATGGAACCTGTAGTCAGTGAACCGCCTTCAAAGTCATGACTTAATGCCAGTGCCTCCACAATACCACGGATGTGGACCTCCAGATAAGTCTAATCTCAGGCGGCTAGCTGCTGGTTAGCCGTCCTCTGGGACTTCTCTGTTGCTATGTACTGTAGATAACCACGACTACTGACGCTACGGCTACTGCTTTTCATTGGTCCAATAGTTATTTCTAGACTTTTTTCCCTTCTCCCTCTTTTCACTCACTCTCCCTCTCAGACACACACACGTAGACAACCACAGCAACCTGTATCCAGAGGTTTGTCGCCGTGTCTGATATGAGCTGCATCCTAGACCAGATCTTCTCTCTGAGACCGGACAGCTGTTTCTTTTTGGGAATTTAATAGCATCTTCATGGTTTTCCCTGTTATGATCTTTGACTGATGCCAATGCTTTATATACATACCTAATAGGCCTAACAAATCTTCTATGAGATGCTTTAGCACCCGGTACCCAGTTCATAAAGACAACATCTGTCCGACAGACAAACAAACTGTCCAACATCAGATGGACAGACAAACTAACTTACTGATTAACAGACAGCCAAACCGGCTGACTGACCGGCAGAACCGACAACAACCCAGCAAGTTGTTGTTCTGACTGGAAGCCTGACTGGAACCAAAAGCAGATAAATGATAGACATACTCACTGTGTTAAAGGATGAGAGACCAGGTTTTCCTCTGTACAGTCGCTGGGTCAGGATGTGTGTGACTGAGTGGTTGTATACTTCCAACTTCAACAGTCCTCCCTCTAAAAAGTACTGGCTTAAAAGGAGCAGAGGAGGTGCAATGACTTCACTACTCTTAAGCCCCGTTTACACCTGGCACTTACATGTGGGTTTTGTGATCTGATCAACATGAACTAAGACCTCTCTGATCAGGATTCGTCATGGGTGTACGTTGTATTACAATGCGTGTCATTTATTGTAACCAGATTATCTGGCCTGCCTGTTTGCTTGTTATTTGACAGCTGTTGTGTCACGTGATATTATAAAGATTTAAATGGTTTCACAATACAGATCTGTTCAAATGTATATTGTTACAGTAAGTGTTCAGGAATATATGTTTGCTCTCATACCTCATGCTTGGCTTTTTAATTACACGTGTAGAAATGTGGCAAGATCAGAACATAGGACGCATCTTATCACAAAGTGTGAAACGGGCACTCTCACAACGAATTAGAGAGAGGGAGAGAGAAGGAAACTACCACCTTAAAAGGGCAAGGCCTTTCTGTCTTCTCTCCCTCCATTACTCCCTCCTCTCTAGTGCTTTTCTCCTCCGCCCCTGTCTTTCCTGTAAATGTTTTTTTCATGTCCACTAAAAAAGCGCATCCTTATTTGGGAAGGCCAGTTCAGTAGGAGAGGAGCTCTGCCAACAGGCTTTGGTTCGGTCAGCAGGCATTCCCCAAATATTTCACCACACCATCAGCAGAGAGAGACAGAGAGAGTGGGTCACAGCCCAGTGAGAGAGGAGGGGATGGATGGAGGGACTGAAAGAGAGGAAGGATGGAGAGTGGACATTGGGATGGAGGGGAGGGTGATGGACAGAGGTCGCTGGGTAAAGAGATTTTGGTGATTAGCCTTGAAGATTAAAATTTTTCGGCATCCAGATTGTTTCTTAAGATAACGCTAACATACTTTTCAAGTAAGCCACAACACAGACACTATCTAGCATCATCCTCTGAATGGCATACAGGGACATACTAATTGTATCCACAAGTAGTCACGTATTCTTGCATTTTAAGGCCTGAAGTCAAGGACTGACTGTTACAGCAGACTCAGTCCATTGGGTCCTGACTGATCATATTACTGCTACAGAGGAAGACATGCTGAGGAGTTTCAGAGTAAGGTATAATGTGGAGGTACAGAGGAAGATACGATGAGGAGGTTCAGAGGAAGGTATAATGAGGAGGTTCAGAGGAAGGCCATGATGAGGAGGTTCAGAGGAAGATATGATGAGGAGGTTCAGAGGAAGACATGATGAGGAGGTTTAGAGGAAGACATGATGAGGAGGTTCAGAGGAAGATATGCTGAGGAGGTTCAGAGGTAAATGAGTGAAGACAAAGGTAATGTGATGCTCAAAGCACACCAGGCCTTTTATGTGTAGGATGCCGCTCAGCTGGCTTGTGTGTGTGTTGAAGATGGTTCACAACCCAGGGAGATGCCTGTGTGTGTGTGTTGAAGATGGTTCACAACCCAGGGAGATGCCTGTGTGTGTGTTTTGTAGATGGGTCACAGCCCATGGAGGTGTGTGTGTGTGTGGTGAGAACCCGTGTAGGGGGAGGGAGCTTGTGTGGACATGGTGGACACATTCCCCTTTGATTACCACATCAGTCTCTAGCTTGTACTTGACCTTATTCCTCATTCCAATCATTTAATACACAGGGGTAGGATGATTAAAATGAGGCAGACCGACACATCAGACAGATACAACTACAGGAAAAGATGGACAGACGCTATCAGACAGACTAACAGAATATTCTAACACTTCCTTATGTAGTTATCACCTTGTAATAACCAGCTCCTTTTTAGCAACCGCTGTGTTCTAGCTTAAACGTCATACATAAACATTTAGGATTTATTGGCCTAAAGAGGCCCTCTAACTGGTTGTCATAAACAAAAACTCTCTCCCAGACTTTCTACAGAGCATATGCCTTATATTTTACATACTGTACATTTAGGCTATATCTTTCAAATATCATTCTAAAATCATTCTAATATTTTGGGGTCAGAATAAGCAGAGAGGATTTTGTTGTAGATTCCTTCCTCTGCGTTCTTCAGTGTGGGAAGCATCTGCTAATCATGTATTATATATTCTAAAATATTTTATAGTATAAGCTTGATAAAATCTCAATAGTTTTTCACATCAGCGATTAATGCCTTGCCTTCCAGGTTAAGACTTGAATGTCTTTGGCCTGTATTCCCTAGCTCAAAGGCCCAGACACTTTCCCTTAGCAAATTATATAAATATTATTTTATTTACATTTGAATTATGTCACGATAACTCTGGTTTATTTTATTTGCAGGGTTTTAGGAATTGATCAGATACGGTCTAGAAATAGTTTGTGTGCCATGCGACCGAGTGAGTTTATAATAGTGAAGGATTTTGTTTACGTCCAGCTCCTGACTGGTTTATAATAGATCAGTATAAGCAGTGAGAGGAGACTTGTTTACATGGTTAGGCATTGCCATCAGAGGACATGTATGTCTTGTCAACCGCATTCTCAAATTCATTCGTTTCCATTTCAGGAAATGTGGTATTTGTGATGCTCTCTAATGGATAAAAGTAACTGTTCAGTGAAATTTCCCTTTGAAAAGTGCATTGTATTAACTAATTTACATACCGTGATAACGTTGTTCTTTACTGATATTTGTGGGCAAAGCATAAATGAAAAACAGCTTCCATCCGTCTCATGAGGATCATGCCCAGACGTTGTCAGGAGGGCATACAGGCACATGGGGGACAGACACACTACTGAGGCACATTATGAGTTGCCGTGGTCTCCCCCCCCCCCCCCCCAGGAAACTCAATACCTTTTGCACAACTGAACAAACTGATCTCACATATCAAATCACAAACACACACTTGCAACCTTTTATTGGCATGATTTACTTGTGGCACAGTGTCTTTGTACAATCGCATTGGAATTTCAGTTTCAATCAACATCTAAACATCTGCCCCAGCATCTATATCTTATCATGTGTTTAATCTAACTTGCCTGCAGCAAGCTTATTTGTTTGAGTGTGTGCATGACAAATCCATACATGTGTATGTATTCATCCAATTATGTGTGTGTGAGTGTCTACACACCTGTAGCGTGTGTTTTCTCATGTATGCGTCTTTGCACGCGTGTGCACCTGTACGTCTCCTTCCCCTACAAGTCTGTTAGCGGGTAGACCAGGTATCCGCTGAACCTGTTCAACTCCTGGGTGTTTCCACACAGACTCCTGCCGGAGACCAGCTGCACATACACCTGGTTGCCTTGGCGCAGGGACACCAGCAGCGTCTGTGTGGCGCTGTCCTCCTGGTCCTCACGGTTATCCTCCCACACGGAGGCCAGCACCTCCTCGCCCCTCATCAGCTGCACGTTGTGGTAGAGGCGGGCGCCGTCAGCGCCCACGTTGGAGTACACCGTGACGGAGAAGGAGTAGAGGCCGGCGCGTGGCGCGGTGAAGGTACCTGGACGGGTGGAGGCACACGGGGGG
>JACXGK010003159.1:0-15951 GCA_016801125.1 Novumbra hubbsi | reverse complement strand
TTCTGAGCCTGTTTTGGGAGGACCTGGAGCTCGTTCTCCCTCTCTTGGATCCTCCTCTGTGTGTCTGCTTGCATCAGACTTAGCTCCCTCTGTGACACATTTTGACAGATCCTCTCAGGCGTCAAGTGAAATTGGAATTAAAATGTGCGCGGCAACAGACAGCTATTGTCATTTTTCCTTACCCGCCTGTTCTTTGTCTCCTCCTCAAGCTTAACCACATGGTGGCCCTTGTGTCCATGACGACAGCACTCCTTGCAAACGCTCTCTTTATCGTCCTGGCAGAAGAGCACCAGGGGCCCCTGGTGTTGGGGGCAAAGCACCGGGCTGCCGGCTGGCAGTTCGGGGTACAACCCCGTATGGCGGAGGCCTGTCTCTGTACACGCCTCTGGGAGGACAGGCACAGAGGGCAGGGCGGATGAGATGGAGAGGTGGGCACTCTCCCAGACGCCCTTGCTTCTCAGCTTCTCCATGGCCTCCACTAGCACTGTGCTCTTGGCCACAGAGGGTCGTGGGGTAAAAACCTGCCTGCACTGGGGGCAGCTGAACTGGCCCGTGGCCTCCTGTTTGTCCCAGTGCTCCTGGATGCATGTGAGGCAGTATGTATGACCACAGGCCAGCGTGGCAGGGTCACGAAAGCTATCCAGGCAGACAGAGCAGACTAAATCGTCCTCCGGCCACGCAGCTGTGGCCATGGTCCTGGGAAAGATGCTGTTGGTCCTGGCTGTCAGTGCGGTGGTTCTGAGGTGAGACTGGCAATGCTTCCAAAATGTCACCAAATGCTGGTTACAACTAAAATAGGCGGGGCGAGGCAGGAACAACAGGTTGAACAGGTGAGGAGTTTCCAGGCCATTCCTATGGGTTGATGTCACATGGACGTGCAAGAAACTCTAGTTTCATGCTGTCAATGTTGTATGCATGTGGAAAGAATCTTTAGAAGTTAGACAGGTTTTCTAGTCTCCATTGGGGACCCCATCATTTTCGATTTTCTTCAATAGTCTAGCCCAGGTAGCCTCTAGAAAGAGAAAAGGAGAAAGCAAAAACAAAGCTTTTAATGTGGACACTTATTTGTACATTCTTCCCTCAGTTAGTTCAAAACCAATGTTTTATTATGTTCCGAGACCTTGGCGATTAACAGCGGCAACGTGAAGCGCCACTACGAGACCAAGCACACATCCTTTGAGGACAGATACCCACTCCAATCCGAACTGAGGGCACAGAAATGTAACGATCTTAACGAAGAGCCTAATACGATCGATCCACGTAATCCTAACACATTCATTCACTGCCCAACAACGTACTAACGAATGTTCCCTTAAAGTTGTTTGCGAAATGGAGTTAACAAAATAGAAATAAGCATTTTTCTAGAATTAACCAGTCCAAAAAAGCTCAAAAGCTCTTATGTATTTTAGTTTTAAATGCATCTTTTATTTTACTTGAAATTAGAAAATGAATGTTATTATTAGAGTACGTATTAACTATAATTAAATATTCATCTTATTTTATATACAACCATTTGTAATTCAAGTTCAATATGAAAACTGACAATACATGTTGTTTAAATATTATTGATGTGTACACTACTTATTTTATTTGAGTCTGTTGTTTACTACATACATATAACTACTAGATTACTTCAATATGTATGGCTCTGAATCCTACCGTAAATAAGACATAATGTTCCGGACCTTTGCTTGAGGTAATTTGCTCTAACTGGACCTCTAAACATTTTTAATTGAATACCCATGGTCTAGCCTATTGTAAAGCAAGTGCCTGGGTGATGTGTATTTAGATCAGTGTTCTAATTCTCAATTATATGAATGAAAGAAGTGACATATGCAGATGGCTAAACTGCTTTAATATATGTTTGAAAATATGACCCAGAAAATCACTGCGTTCCCGTTTACTTAAATTTACATTTGTTTTACCATAGCCAACTACTAAAATAGACAGTGCTGGGATCATGCTGGTATACGAGTTAATTTTACACATTCCTTCACTAAGGTATTAGTTAAATTAACAACAAAAAATGCTATATTGTTTATTATAGAGCGATACCTAGACAAAATATATAGTAGACATTCCGTTCATCCATTATATAACCTGCCATCACGTTGCGACGAGAAGTATTATTAGCATGAAAGCTGAAGCATTTTAAACGCCATTTTTATTGATGGCACTCGCAGCCGGAGCAACTGGCCACGGTAGCTGGCTATCGATTTGCAAGCAAGGTGAGTTTTCTACCACTATGTAATATGTTTGTTTAGACTGGTTGTGGAGACCATCAGAGTTTCCTCTAGCTCCGTTTCTTTACTAAACCTGTAATCTACATGAAATAGGATTCACCTTGTATGTTTTCGTAGTTGTATGCTAAAACGTGCTAGCATTTGCTAACTAACCAACTGGTTTGGACCATTGCTGTATTTTACTGTAGATAACTAGCCACAACTAATGAACTATTTGTTTAAACAAGTGTTCATGTTGAAAGTAGCCGTTAATAATTTAACTGAGTAAATCAACTTATCCTAACAACCTACTAATTGTCAGGTTCCTTTGCATTGGGGTAGCAGTTGCTTGCTGTCACTTGCAACATACATTACTGTTAGCTAGTTAATGTATAACGTACAATCAGCAACGTTACATATGACATTGGCTCCCAACAGTACACATTTGTATTGTAACCCCCAGCCAAGCATCGATGATTCCAGTGGTTAACTTAATTATCTGGCTTTGAGGTAAATTGGGTGCGTTTGTCCAGGGCTAACACAGACATTTGCCGTTGGGGGTACTCGAGGACCGGAGTTGGAAACCACTGATCTATGATAGACGTCTTACATTAGTGGTTCTCGTAGCCATACCTCTGTCGGGGTCACCCAGCCAATTGTCATAGTTATGGTGTAGACGTGAACAAGCACGGCTTGTTAACTTATCAAGGGCTTGACAAGTTGAATCAATTGCGCTACTTCTGATACAAACGGAGATACTTTGTACTTTCCATGTCGAATTAGACATACGGTTTTTATTCATGTCAATTGAGCCTATTGGCAAAATAAATATATTTACATTTTGTTTGTCTTTTAGAATGCTGAGAAGTCCACAGATTCTTGCTTTGACATGCACGGCCAGGACCCAGAGACCACTTCTACTCTCTGTAAGAGACCCGCGAGTGACTGCCCTATCTGAGCATACCTGCCAAAGTTGGATTGGACCCAGAGCAGTGAGAAGGCTCTGTCAGGATGAAGGGAAACTGGCAGCTTCGCGATCAGACATCTCTTTACATCCTGTCAGCAGAGGTTTCTCTTGTGTCCTAAACACAATACCCCGAAATACCCCTCTTAATCGCCCTCTGATGTCTCAGGATTGTAGCTTTTTCGCTTTTCAACATGCCCCACAATTGTCAGCACTAGTAGCATGTAACCCTTGGAAAAACAAATTTTTGGAACATTTTGACAACTCTAAATCCCCGGTCAAGTGCCTTGTACAATGGAGGCAATTTAAAAGCAGAAGCGAATGTTCTCTTTCCGCGGTCGAAGTGAACCGCGCGTTCAGGGTTAAAAGCCATTTTAAGAGTCCTGTTCCAAGTTGCACTGTTCGCGGGGCCCTTTTTCCCAGACCCCTTGTGTTCACATCCAAACTGTGTGCTGTTAAGCCCCGGCAGAGCCTCTCTGGACCTACCTGCATGTCCCTTCAGGGCCGCCGCCTGCACCAGGCTGCCGCCCCTCTCGAGGGTGCCCAGTGCCGGTGCCTGTCCCCAGAGAACGAGGCGCGCTGCCGGCAGAGCCTTGGGCCCAACGCGGCCCTGTACGATAAGGACGTCCGGGGGAAGAGGGGGTCCGGCGAAGCCTTGGGGAATTGGGCGGCCGTGCTGGTCTCCCTCTGCTCCGTGGACGGGGAGTCCGCCTTCCTCTTCACCCTCAGGTCCGCAGAACTGAAGGGCAGGCACAAGGGGGACGTCAGGTAACCACAGACCCCGGCGTCATTCCCGGCGTTTTGCGGGTCAATTCACGCTTTGTCGTTGGCGCGAGGCGGGCGTTGCAACCTCGGTAGTTTGGTTTGAACGGAGTGACTCGGTAAAACGTTGTAACGTGTGGCTGTCTAGTTTCGCAGGGGGTAAGCGCGACCCCTCGGACAAAGATGTCGTTGACACCGCCCTCAGAGAAGCTCATGAGGAACTGGGCGTGGCTGTGGCCACGGAGCAAGTGTGGGGAGTGCTGAAACCGCTACGAGACATGGTGAGTCCCATCGCCTGTCATCCTTGTTCCGCCGTGTAATCTAGTCCACTCAGAATTATCTGGAGAGCGTTAGTCATTTCCTGATTCACTTGGACGGGAATGTTATTCACGGTTGGCTACTGTTGTGCAAAGGCAGTGAAGTCTCCTCTGGCAAGAGTGAACTGTGCCAAATCCCTCCCACTTGGCTGTGTTAATCATGGCCGAAAAGCCGAAGGATATCTTTTTTTATGATATGCAGACAGTTTTGTCTTCGGCTGTGGAATAGAGGAAATAGTTTGTCTTCCACAATCGTTTCTTCACGGACAGTTCAGGAACCACTTTCACCAGATTGTGATCCGTCCAAATGGTAACAGAACCCACCAAAATGAGGAACTAATGCTGCTCTTAATCAGTTTTTAGTGGGTGTTGAAATGGACATGATTAAATCTAATAATCTGACCGATCACTCTGACACAGCATTAGCGCCCCCTCTGGTTAGAGCAGTTGAAGTGGGTCGAATATTTATTGATTGTTTTGTTTTTTCCCTAATCGTGGCACATGGCTCTCTCCAAGTCTGGAATGGTGATCGCACCTGTACTGGCCAACCTTGGTCCTCTAGAGGCGCTGTCCTTCAAGCCCAATCCTGCCGAGGTACAGTTACAAGAATTGTGGTCAGATTTCAGACACTCCGTTCTCTGTTGGCTTGAATGAACACACAACAATACTGTGTAAAATGCCCCTCTCCTTTCTCCCGTGTCCTGGCTCCTCAGGTAGAAGAGATCTTCACCCTGACCCTCTCCCACGTATGCAGTTCCAACAATCGAGGGTACACCCACTTCCGCACCGGCGATCGCTACGGATACACCCTGCCCGTGTTCAGGAACGGGAAGCACCGCGTGTGGGGTCTCACCGCCGTGGCCCTGGAGCACACGCTCAAGCTCATTGTGCCGCCGTGACACGCCGGCAATCACTACTGGTTTTGGTAAAATAACGGGTTAGGGTGAAGACGGGATCAATCGATGATTTCGTTAATTCATGCAGCCTGGTCTGACTTGTCAATTCTGAGGTTCAGTGTATGCCCTGAATGCATATTGTACAGTATATAAAAAGTAATATAATGGCCTATATTAAATATCCGATAGGATCATGCAATACACATTCAACTTTCATGTCAAAAGATTTCTTCACACAAGGCCTTAATGCTGTCTGTTTTTAATCCGCTTTTAAATACCGGCTGTCGGAACAGCAAGTTGGTAACCAGAATGGGATTTCAAATAGCAGTCATTTGCTTGTAGTAACAGTCAGATGATTTAGGCGGGTGCTTCACTCAGAGGTTCTGTGGCAGACTGAGATGGCAACAACGATGTACGATGTGATTTGCTTGAAATGTTGTAAAACAAATGTAGTGTGTAAGTACACTCGATGCCTTTAGTGGTGATCCAACTTTTTTTAAACATCTTGTCAACCTGCTGTTTAACTTGCTAGCATGTGCACTCAAAAATATTGAAGAAGCTAGTTAGGTACGACATGCTTATGTTAAGTGACAATGATTTGACCGTTCATGCATATGTTGCACAGCCAGGAATTGGATTTAAATCTTATTTCAAATCACCAACGAATAAGGTTTGAAGTAACAAATTCTTGGTACTAGATTACTCACTGGAAAATTTAAATTTCAACAGTTAATTGAATCACCAAAGCCTTATGAAGGCACCATGTTTTCAAGTGTCAGATGGAAATCATCTCATTTTATCTAACGCTCAGAGGAATAAATATAGTGCAAGACAAGAAGAAACAATATAAAGTACATTATTCTTAACTCACTTCCTGTGATCACAGGTGCAAATGCTCAATCTTAAGGTTTGTAAAAATCTGTATTGTTCTTGTTAATGTGTAATTTTTCTATTCTCCTTCCAACCTCCAGCTAGTCAATATAAATTAAATAGCGGCTCATAAAGGCTAGCACCATATGGGCTCTGCAGAGTGGAACGAATATAGATCCTTTGATGGTGTTTGCTGACAGTCCTGGTAGAATCAGGAGCTTCAATGGTCTTTGTGATTCCTGTGGTGAATTATTCGCTAAGCAGTGAATTCAGGGGACAGGTTTTCTGCACACATTTGAGCCATTTAGCAGACGCTCCAATCCAGAGAGACGCTTGCTAGCAATTAGGTTGTGGTTTGCTCCCGGCCATGGCAACAGAAGTCTCCCCTCGTCTCACACCGGGAACTGAAACACTGACCCTTTCAGTGCCTGGCGGCCTTCCTTGCGGACCGAGTCCTCAGGGGCTGGAACACTCCACGGGGTCCAGGGAGTCGGGCAGCAGGTGGCAGTTGAAGGGCCAGCTGAAGGCGAAGAGGTCCAGGGCCTGACCGCACTGCTGCTCGGCCTGGGAGCACACGGAGCGACATGGCTGCAGCACACCCCCCTCAGGGCTGCAGAGGGGCAGGAACATGCCACACACCAGTCTACGCAGAGGCTGGAAACACGCCAGCTTCATCAGCACCTAGGTGTCCACAGGGCGAGGTGTAGCGTTGTGAACAGGCGGCAATGTAAAGGGACTGAATGAATCAGTTTAAAATCATTGTAAAGAATCGTGCAAGACCAAAGTTGACGCCATGGATGGTCAGTCTTTGTGTACGTGGCCCTACAGGAACAAGGCTTTGTTTTTTCCAACCGCCAATTCCCACTGTGGCGTATTAATAAAGGCCATGCCTCATCGTCGCGTGTTATTCGGGTTGTGTGTTGTCAGGCCTGGGGCTGGGGACTCCACCTTGTACTGGTGCAGCAAGGTGGAGGCCTGTCTCTGGTCGGCGATGGACAGCCAGATATTAGGGAAGGAGGTGAGGTTGTAGCTCAGGCCCTGACACAGCTCCACCTCGATGGGCTCACAAGACGAGGCTGAGAGAGGGAGAGGTGTGCACGGAGACGTCACTGGCCAGTCGCAGCCACTGGGCGGCTCAGCGGCTGTACGGAGTACGCAACGAGCACCTGGTGCCGTCTTACCGAAAGGGGGATAGGTGGCGTTGTCACAGCCGTGCTCGTCCGCCCCGTCCGCACAGTCAGTCCAGCCGTCACACAGCCACTCCCGGTCCAGACACTCCCCGCTGCTGCAGGAGAACTGAGCCGGACGGCATGTTCCTGTCGGAGAAACCGGAGGTCTCTTATTACCACCGTGCAACCCCCTAAACGAAAACACTTGGTGTTTTTCACAAACCATTGTTTAAGCGTTCTACGCTTTATTGACCGAGATAGTGGTTTGGAGATGAGGGACGTGTGCTGGGTCGCAGAGGGCATTGAATTGCCATACTTTCTACGTTTCCTAGAGAGTCAATGAATTCGGAAACGGGAGCTAGAGTTTGGTTGGGTTTAATGAAAGTGACTGGTTGAATGAAACCCTAGATCTTTAGTGGCCGTACGCACAACTAAACACAACCCCCGTTTCAGCGTGGGTAAACTCACTCTCCAGGACGGAAATGGCTTGATAGGTGGCGTTGAAACCACTGTCGGCCACACCCTCGTCTGCAACAAACACCACGGTCATCTGAGGCCCTGATGAAGTGAGCTCAGGTGGCAGGGTGGTGCCACAGTACCTGGGAAAGGACAAGAGAAGAAATGCTGTAGGTGTAGCAACCACAGCACTGTGGGTGGAGTCAACCATGGCCCAGACAAATCATTCTAGTCAGCACTCGGGCAACAGAACCATTTTGAGGGTCGGAAAACTGAGCTGTCTGGCTTAAAAGACTAGTTCGGTTTTGCTAAACAGGCATGTAACTGAGTTGTTAGGGGTGTTTCTTCTAGGTTACCCGTACTGTTTAGCTCTGTTAATTTCAATATTTCAGGCTGTCTGCACTGATATTTGGAAGAAAAAAAATTCTTAAAATGTTGTTTGGGTAACAGATGGGTCTTACCGTCCAAGTACTCTGCCAACCCCAGTATCTCCACTGTCGTGGACTTCCAGGTAGTCAAACTCACACACGTCCTGAGACTCCAGACTGAAGTGACGGAAACTCAGTCTGATCACATGACCGTCCTCCACAGAGATCCGCCATGTGCACAAC
Source organism: Novumbra hubbsi (assembly GCA_016801125.1). NCBI lineage: Eukaryota > Metazoa > Chordata > Actinopteri > Esociformes > Umbridae > Novumbra > Novumbra hubbsi. The sequence goes on along the minus strand of JACXGK010003159.1, from coordinate 7,684 downwards.
TGTTAAGGGGGCAGACTGGGGTTGATGAAACGGAGAAGGCCAACGTCTCACAGCTTGATGTCAGATGGGTTTCTCACACTTTGCCGACAACCAAGATTAACTGTAATCCATGGTTCTGTTTTCTTTACAAACTTCAGATAGCCACTGCTAGTTGAGTAGAAATAATGAAGGTATTTCTGCATGTTTATTTATGTTTTGAATTGCCAAATAGCCTCCAATAAACCAAACAAAGGATTGGATTTTTTTTAACAACATGTTGGAATGTCCTTATTCCACTGGCAAGCAGTCACTTATATGTGGTAGCTAATGTCATAATGGCTGTTTAAAGAAAACTGAATCATGGATTATATGTTATTTTGGCCTATATTAAAAGGTTGGGGTGAGGAACCATATAATATATACTTTGTATATACCTGTTTTAGGTTAAGTAATTTTAAGTTAAATTCTCTTATTTACAATCATAGCTTTGAATGAAGGTTATTGTTTTTAGCTCTAGATTAGAATGGTGCAGCCTTAAACACCATGTAAGGTTTAGCTACCTGATGATGAGGATAAGGCTTAGGGTGGTTGGGACTAGTCAGGGAGCCGTGGAGTCCAGTCTTTTGGCCTCCACACTCTGTTCAAAAACATGGAGAAGAAAAAAAACATGAGCAAATTATTGCATCTTTTACTTTCTGAAAATAAATGTTTATTGCAGCAACATTTACTTTAAAACAGTTGGGAAACACCCACTTAAAATCAACCCCAAAATGTTTTTTAAATGGTTCATTGAGGAAATCCTTTCAAAGGGTTCTTGGTAGAATTGATATGGGTTCCTACACAGTTTCAATGTGAGGAACCCCTAAACAACTTGCCAAGAGCCCTGTTTTATGTTCTGTTCCCACCCTTGTGTTTGTGGGTGCAGTTTGCCTCATCTGAGCGGTCAAGGCAGTTATACTGTCCGTCACACAAGGACACTGGCAGGATGCATCGTCCCTGGTCACACATGAACTCCTCCCTCGAACAGCTCTCTGAGAACACACACACACACTGACACTCACCGCATGGACTCAACTTCTCATAATGGTTGAATTTATGCTGATTTGGTTTTTAAATATATTTAAAGTTTTTTCTTATTTCATCAGGTTAGTTGTCTGAGAACCAGAGAGCAATCAGGCCTAACTGTCCCATTCAGGGACAAAACATTCAGGCTTAGGAACTTAATCTAACAAACCTTCTGAAGCAGAGATTGGCTTGCAGTGTGATGTCACGGTTCTGGTCCGGTTACTTACTCAGCTCAGATGTGATGGTGCGGTACTGGTCCGGTTACTTACTCAGCTCAGATGTGATGGTGCGGTACTGGTCCGGTTACTTACTCAGCTCAGATGTGATGGTGCGGTACTGGTCCGGTTACTTACTCAGCTCAGATGTGATGGTGCGGTACTGGGCGGTGAAGCCATTGCCTGCGATACTCCCGTCGGAGCGGAAGGTCACCCACACGGTACTGCTGTTGGTGTTCCTGGTAGGGGGAGCCACGTTCCCACAGAACCTGTGGTGTGGAGAGAAGCAAGCTTCATGTCACAACCCCTGGAAGGAATGTGTCATAAGCAGTAGGTGGCTCAGAACAGGGACTTGGAACCTGAATGCTGCCTAGTTGTGACCTGGTTTCTTGCAGAATACTGAAGTGGGTTGAATAAGTATTCACCTTGACTTTCACATTTTGTCCGGTTAAAAAGTGGGAATCAATTGTAGGTAAAACCAAGGGCACACAGTCTTTACATTCAAGCATTAAAAGTAACGATTTTGAGTGAGGAACAGAAGGGTTCAATTTAAAAGATCACTGCAAATTGAACTTTTCGGTCTTTAAGCATGATCAGGTATTCAATTACCCACTACAACACAACTACAGCAAGTCCCATAGATTATAACACTTCCTCACTCATGCAAAGATAGGAGATATTAGAAATCATTTAAACGTCGTCATCTTCAACCAAGGACAGGTGGGCGTTTGACCCACCTGGTGACAACAGAAGGCTCCTCGGTCTCCTGCACCTCCAGCCAATCAAAGAGGCAGGGGAACGGCCCTTCGACGGTCAGGGAGGACACGTGGATCTGCACCAGGGACGGGGGGCGCACCCGGATCACCCAGACACACAGAGAGTTGGGGGGATACGACCCTGGATGGTTGGGGGAGCTGAAGGTGCCCTCGGAGTCTGTCAGCACCCCTCCACATCCTGAGGCGTGCGGGCAGATGGGCAGGAGGAGGGAAGGAACCTGGCTTTAGTGTTGTTGTGTTCCACGTATCTGCGCGCTGCAGCCACTGAAAGATCACGTCTTCGCTCATTGGTTTCAAAGGGTACTGCGGTGGTGGCGGGGTACCCACTTGGTTCTAGGGTAGGGCGTCTGCCCGGTGTTGGGGCCTCCGTTGGGGCTTCGTGGGTGGGGGTGGTGGGGAGACCGCCGGGCACTCCGGGGAAGTCCAAAGGATTGGTTGACGCCATTTCTCCCTCCACTCTCGACCCCTTTAGCTCTGTGGGGTGACAGACGACGGGGCGAAGGGTGACAGTGAATGGGGGAGGCATGAAAACGTGCTGCACTGCTGTTGGAATCTTAGGGGGCAACACAGTACATGAAGGCCTCCGAGAATTATAGTCGCAGCTTGTATCAGGGGTTAGGGTAGGACTCTGCTTGGGTCAGGGTTTAGGGTAGGACTCTGCTTGGGTCAGGGGTTAGGGTAGATCTCTGCTTGGGTCAGGGGTTAGCGTAGGACTCTGCTTGGGTCAGGGGTTAGCTTAGGACTCTGCTTGGGTCAGGGGTTAGGGTAGATCTCTGCTTGGGTCAGGGGTTAGGGTAGATCTCTGCTTGGGTCAGGGGTTAGCGTAGGACTCTGCTTGCGTCAGGGGTTAGTGTAGGACTCTGCTTGGGTCAGGGGTTAGCGTCAGACTCTGCTTGGGTCAGGGGTTATGGTTGATCTCTGCTTGGGTCAAGGGTTAGGGTAGATCTCTGCTTGGGTCAAGGGTTAGGGTAGATCTCTGCTTGGGTCAGGGGTTAGCGTAGGACTCTGCTTGGGTCAGGGGTTATGGTCGTTCCAAGATGCCAAGACTCCAACAACCACCTTCCCTACTACTTACGCGTGAGGATGAGGATCAGAGCCAAGCCAAGGGCCGCCACCAGAAGCACGGCAACGCCAGAGACCACCACGGCCCCCCAGCCACGCCACAGACCCTGCAGATGCAGTACACGCAACACGCCTAGGCCTAGTACACACATGCATGCAGGGGAACATGAAATGCATGGGTTTTTTGGTGACCTGGGAGAAACAAATAGCATATCCAGTGGTGGTGCTGAGGTGTTTTCCCCCAGGCAGCAACACTGATCTAAAACCATATGGATCACATGAACACTTCATTCATTGGCACTATTACACTTACATCTATAATATCTAGGATTTCTTTCATATTGTCCATATACCTGTTTTCTACAGTCGTTGGAATAGCTGCTAGTTTGCATCGTTATGTATATTTGTTTTCCAGATGTTTGCTTTATATTTGACAGTTACAGCTTAGATGTCGCGTGCCATGTTATAAGAATGTCACTGCTCAGAATGGCACTGTTATTTGTGCAATTGACAATAAATAAAATATACTTTATGATGTTAGTACGGGGAAAATAAGGCTGTGTGACTCACCAGTGGAGGCCGGGCTCTTGACTGAATCTGGGGTTGTGGCAGTGCTGGACACACAACTGAATCCTTCCACTTGATCACGCTCTCCCTCAAGCTCGAATGCTGGGTTACAGAAAACATTCTGGAAAAAGAAATGAAAATTGGACCTTGTCATGCCATGAACTACAAAAACTCACAAATGAAATTGAATCATCGGAATTGTTGACCAACACAGACTGTTAACGGTTGCCCTCACTTCATAAATGTTGGAGGACTCGGAGTATACCGATACTTCAGTGAGATCAGTCATCTTGTATTGAAGTTCAGTCTTTCATGGAAACGTTGTGCGTCCTGGTCTTAATACCCAGTCTTGTGAGAACATCAACAAGTATGTTGGAATGTGAAAGGTGCAAAGGTAACTTTGGAAACACTCTCGAAGTAGATCCAAATGTGACAGATTCAGTGTTAAAGTCTGTAACATCCCAATTCAAAAGAAAAATCATTTTGTTTCAAATACCCTAAAAACATAAATTGATAGAAATCCACAAGGGGAAAACCTCCCACCAAAATTAAATATTTAGTCCATCAATTGGAGCCTTGAAATCTAGTGAACAAGTGAAAGATTTGTTTTCCTCCTCTTCTTTTATCACTTTACGGACACTGGGTCTGTGTGAAGTAGATGTGCAGTCTGTTCCTTGTTTGTGAAGGTTAATAACTTGTTGTAAAAAAAGGGCTAGAACTCCCTTCGGAGTTCTGCAAAGCCGAGTCAGCTGAGAAGACTGAGCTGTGGGGGAGAGCTGATGGTAGGGTGAGCTGTGGGGGGGAGAGCCGATGGTGGGGTGAGCTTTGGGGGGAAGAGCTGATGGTAGGGTGAGCTTTGGGGGGCAGAGCCGATGGTGGGGTGAGCTTTGGGGGGAAGAGCCGATGGTGGGGTGAGGGGGGCAGATTAGCATGATAATCTCTTCTCCGCAAACGTTTCCCACACATACATTGGCATGCACAAGTTGAGTCTTCTCAAACCAAGGCAGTGTGTTCACGGCTTTATGGCCCTAACTAGTGCGAAGTTGGGTACGGTGGAACGGTGGAACGAAGCAAAAAATATCGGCTTTAAGACTCACGTTGCATGTTCTACAACCACATTTCTGCATCCAACTCAGTCACCCTGACGAATCACTCATTTGGTTCTGCAAGTGAAGTGAATTTAACAAATCACAAAAATCAATAACGTTTAAACCATTTATGCAATTACAATAAACAGAATTGCCTTTAAATGGCACCTTTATACAAGCTATTGTGCAATGAAAGTGCATAAAATGTAAAATGTACGAGGTTCTTCTGTTCAAAGGCAATGCTTTGTTTTGGCCAAACATGGTACTGGCATTGTGGCCCAAAAACTCCACCTTTAACTCATCCGTCCAGAACACATTGATCTAGTAGTGCGGATTTTTACCCAGGTGTCCCCTTGCAAACATCAGTCGTGTTTTGATATTCTGTTTTGGAGAGAAGAGGCTTCTTCCTTCCTTACCTCCCATGTTGATGTCTCTTTCTGACTGATGACTCAGACACTTTGACCGTGTTCATGAAAGAGGGGGCTGTAAACCCTTTTACATTACCCTGGAGTTCTAGGCATCTAGGAGCATTGTTCGTCTGCTTTTGTGCTGAACTTGTGAGGACGACCTGTCCTATGATGATCGCCAGTGGTCTAGAATTCGCTAAATTTTTTGACGATCCAATGGACTCTTAGAATAATGCATTTCTAATAGCTTAAAAGTGGCATTGTAAGCCCCTTACAGGCTCATGGGCATCAATACTATTTATTCTTAAGGCCCAGTATATCTCTAATGATCTTGGCATGATGTGTTACCACACACCCTTGTTTAACAACTTACTAGGCCAATTTCTAATCTTGTAATGTAAGGCTTCTAATGTACTGCTGGAAAATGCATCCATAAAAAAAATAATGCATAAATAGTTTCAGAGTCAAATATAATTGGTGTGACTTGTCAAATTGGGGGACCCTTATTAATAGATATGGTGGAAATATACCTCAAATATCCGTTTGTCTACAAAAAGAAAACTTTCCAGGGGTTGTACTTTCTTTTTCATATGACAGTAAGGAAAAACAAATACCCCGTTTCTGAGAAATCATTACTCAATCCTTGCTGCTCTGTTTGCTATGTTGTGTTAATAAATAATCACTCATCAAATAAAATGACTGCCTGGAATAATGTCTAATCAGTGTCTGATGCAAGCTGAAAGAAAGGGCCACACTGTATCTAGCCATGGCTGCTCTCGCTCTGTTGTTGTGTACAATCTTCTCTGTCTCTGTCAAAGAGGGTGAGTAGCTTCCAGACTAAAAGCTTTCCAGAATGTTCTCAGCTATAACAACCCATAACTAAATAGTCAATTGTAAAGGAGAGGGGGGTAACAAACAACGCCATTCACAATATTTCAGTATGGGTGTCTGAATCTCAGATTTGCAGAGTAACATTTAAGAAATAGGCTGTGTGGTTATTTATACAGTATAACGCTGTATTCATTTTACTTGTTAAAACTTTACTTGTTTTTGGGGTGTTTACATAAGTTGGCACACACCCAAAAAGTAGTTGAGGCTCTACACTGCTCAAATCATGTAATCATAACAGTATAACACCATGTCAATTGCTACTATTTTTGTCACTACTGGTAGCATGAGGCGGTACCTGTAGCCCATTCAGGTTGCACAGGTAGTCCAGCTCCTCCAGGATGGCCCATCCATACCAGCCATTGCAAGAATGTTTGCTGTGTATCCCAGTACAGTCTCAAAAGCAAGGAGGGGATACCAGGAGATGGCCTGTTACACAAAGAGAGCTGGACAGGTCTGTAGAAGGGCATCAACCCAGCAGCAGGACCGTTATCTGCTCCTTTGTGCAACGAGGAACAGGAGGAGCAACATCTGAACTCTACCAAAGGACCTTCAGCAGGCTACTGGTGTGCATGTTTCTGACCAAGCTGCCAGAACCAGACTCCAAGAGGGGGGCAAGTGGGCCTGAGATCCTCTAGTGGGACCTGCGCTCACAGCCCAGAACAATGCTGCCTGCAACATCATCCAGCATTACCGGTTTGGCGGTGGGTCAGTAATGGTCTGGGGAGGCATATACTTGGAAGGTCACACAGACCTCCCCGTGCTAGCCAACGGTACCCTGACTGCTGTTAGATACCAGGATGAAATCCTCAGACCCATGGTCCAACCTTACGCTGATGCAGTGGGCCCTGGGTTCCGCCTGGTGCAGGACAATGCCCGGCCTCTTGTGCCCGAGTGTGTAGGCAGTTCCTGGATGGCGAAAGCATTGATACATTTGCAAAAATGGTCCAGAAAACTGTTTTCCTTGGTCAGCATGTAGATTTACGAGGACAAAATCAATTTGATTGGTTTTAGAATAAGGCTGTGAATATAACATATTGATACAGCATATATTGTTTTTTGTACAGTTATTTTATCTGGTATGTATGCTATAAGCACATTCTTATTTACATCAGGGAGAACACAATTGGGTTTGGCACCGGCTTCAGGATTAGCAGTGGCAGCCTTCCGTTTACCGCCCCAGTGTATTTCAGTAATACCTGGCTCTAATTTAAGGAGTATTGATATAACCTACCTGACTCTATTTCAGTAATACCTGGCTCTGATTTAAGGAGTATTGATATAACCTACCTGACTCTATTTCAGTAATACCTGGCTCTGATTTAAGGAGTATTGATATAACCTACCTGACTCTTATTTCAGTAATACCTGGCTCTGATTTAAGGAGTATTGATAAAACCTACCTGACTCTTATTTCAGTAATACCTGGCTCTGATTAAAGGAGTATTGATATATCCTACCTGACTCTATTTCAGTAATACCTGGCTCTGATTTAAGGAGTATTGATATAACCTACCTGACTCTTATTTCAGTAATACCTGGCTCTGATTTAAGGAGTATTGATATAACCTACCTGACTCTATTTCAGTAATACCTGGCTCTGATTTAAGGAGTATTGATATAACCTACCTGACTCT
>JACXGK010003158.1:13495-47405 GCA_016801125.1 Novumbra hubbsi | reverse complement strand
TGCCCTAGCCTTTTATATTGGTCTGCTGACTCCTTTTGGTTCTGTACAATCCTTTTGTATGTATACAGGAACAGCGGTCCTCTTCTGCTACTTGTACAATATTACATTCTTTGGTGCATTTTTGGCACTCAATGGAAGGCGTGAAAAGGACAACAGGCATTGGCTGACCTGCATGAAGGTTCCAGAACCTAAAATAAACTGTAAGAACTACAACCTCTGTAAAGTAGGAGGGGCTTATGATCATGAAACAGGAAAAGAGAATCCAATGCCAATTAACAACTTCTTTAAGACCTACTATGGGCCGTTTTTGACAAGAAATTCGACCAAGGTGTTTGTTATAATTCTCTATCTTGGATATTTGGCCGCAAGTATCTATGGATGTTTCCAGATCCGAGAGGGCATAGAACTTAAAAACCTGGCAACTGATGGCTCGTATGTGGCTAGTTATTATGATTATGAGAACCGGTTCTTTTCAGAGTACGGCCCAAATGTCATGGTTATAGTGGCTGATAGTAAGTTTAGATATTGGGATGAAATTGATAGAAAAATTCTTGATAACTGTCTTAAAGATTTAGAAGAGCTCCAACTGGATGGTCGACCAATGGTTGATAAGAATAAGACGATTTCTTGGCTTCAGGTATATTTGAAAACAGGTTCATATCCAAACCAAACAACATTCATGGATAGGTTACCATTATTTTTAAAACGATCAGGTTTCACACAAGATGTGAATATTTCCAACAAAGTCATTGTGGCCTCACGTATGTTTATTCAGACTGTGAACATTAGTACGGCTGTTGATGAAAAGAACATGTTGAATAATCTCCGAAACACAGCTAAAAAGTGCCCTGTGAGTTTGGTGGTTTACCACCCTGCTTTCATATATTTTGACCAGTACGCCGTCGTCGTTAGTAACACCATCCAGAACATTGTTGTTGCCACTCTGGCCATGCTGGTGATCTCCCTCATGTTGATCCCCAGCCCTATATGTTCTCTGTGGGTGACCTTTGCCATCGCCTCTGTCATAGTGGGTGTGGCTGGTTTCATGGCATTGTGGGATGTCAATCTGGACTCTGTGTCCATGATCAATCTTGTCATCTGCATCGGTTTCTCAGTGGACTTTTCTGCTCACATATCTTATGCCTTTGTCTCTAGCGACAAGAAAACTGCAAATGAAAAGGCAATTGATGCTGTCTATCATTTGGGGTACCCCATCCTGCAAGGAGCTTTGTCTACTATTTTAGGGGTGGTGGTGCTTTCTGCCGCTGCGAGCTACATCTTCAGAACGTTCTTTAAGGTCATGTTCCTGGTCATTTTGTTTGGGGCGTTCCATGGAATTGTGTTTATCCCAGTGTTTCTGACCTTCTTTGGGGTCTGCGGTGCTGAAGTTGATCATAAGAAACAAAAGGTTGTTCTGTTGTCTGAAAATGGGTCTCAAGAAGGTCACACGTCAACTTCCTAATCAATGGGTGCTTTTGTTGATGATGCAAAGCTGTAGTCTTAGAGTGAAGACCGTGGATAGTGTTACAAATGTTGATGCTAACTGTTACAAACCAGGCTGGTAATTTTGTTTCCCCAAGGGGATAACTAATCGTCCTTACTGTGATGACTATACAAAGTTTATGAAAAGCAGGCTTTTTAAAAATAAACATTAAACACACTTTTTGCTTGGTTTTTGTGAAAGCATTTTGTTTTATTCAAAGTAGTTGGAATATGACAGATCATTGGTTATCTGCAAAATCCACATTTTCAAATTAATTTTTTTTAAAAATTAGTTTAATTAATTTTGAAAAATGTTTTGTCAGAATGTAATAAATAAAACATATTCAGAGCTTCTTTCTGTTACTGTTGTATGAGTGCCACACTTTTTGCTTGGTTTTTGTGAAAGCATTTTGTTTTAGTCAAAGTAGTTGGAATATGACAGATCATTGGTTATCTGCAAAATCCACATTGTCAAATCAATAAAAAATGTTTATTAGTTTAATTAATTTTGAAAAAATGTATTATGTCAGAATGTAATGAATAAAACATATTCAGAGCTTCTTTCTGTTACTGTTGTATGAGTGCCCCTTTAATTCATTTTAAATGTGACCTTTTGAAAATGAATTTTCCAAACAAATTATTTGTCATCTATGAATAATATGTGTTGTTGTGCTACACATTTACACTTTTAATTCGCTATTAGTTAAGTAGTGGAACTTGAGTTCCATAGTTTAACATCCCCAAAAATCACACACACAATACAAATGGCTATAGCATAACAAACTGAAGAAACTGACAAAAGACAGACTTAAAAATAATCATCTAAAAGAATAGACCATCGTTAGAGAGGATTTTGGAGGAGCCTGTCTTACAAACCTCAGACATTTAGTTTTGTTTGCTCTTGATTGTTGAAGTGAGTGAAATCAACATGGTGAGATCAAAAGAGCTCTTTGAGGCCTTCAGAAAAAAGGTTGTAGATGCATATGAATGTAGGAAGGGATTTTAAAAAATCTACAAACAATTCCATTCAGCCATTCCACGTTCTGCAAATAAAGTTTATAAAAATAAGTGCAGTACATTTAAAACACTGCCAACATGCCCAGGTCAGGCTGTCCTAGCACGTTTAGCCCAAACTCAGTCCGCAAGATGCTTAAAGAAGTCTACAACATTCTCAAAATGTCATCTCTGGACCTACAGGAAGTCGTGTCAAAGTACATGCATCTACCGTAAAAAAGAGACTGCACATGTTTAATTTGCATGGGAGGTGTGTCAAAACAAAACATCTGGGCAAGACTAAAGTTTGCCAGAGAACACCTAGACAATGACCAGGACTTCTGGAACAATGTGCTTTGGACAGATGAATCCAAAGTTGAGTTGTTTGGGCACCGTAAAAGAAGACATTTGTGGCGCAAACCAACAACAGCATTTGAGAACAAGAACACCCAATGTGAAGCATGGTGGAGGAAATGTCCTGGTCTGTGACCATCATATAATGTCCTGGTCTGTGACCATCATATAATGTCCTGGTCTGTGACCATCATATAATGTCCTGGTCTGTGACCATCATATAATGTCCTGGTCTGTGACCATCATATAATGTCATGGTCTGTGACCATCATATAATGTCCTGGTCTGTGACCATCATATAATGTCCTGGTCTGTGACCATCATATAATGTCCTGGTCTGTGACCATCATATAATGTCCTGGTCTGTGACCATCATATAATGTCCTGGTCTGTGACCATCATATAATGTCCTGGTCTGTGACCATCATATAATGTCATGGTCTGTGACCATCATATAATGTCATGGTCTGTGACCATCATATCATGTCATGGTCTGTGACCATCATATAATGTCATGGTCTGTGACCATCATATAATGTCATGGTCTGTGACCATCATATAATGTCATGGTCTGTGATCATCATATAATGTCATGGTCTGTGACCATCATATAATGTCATGGTCTGTGACCATCATATAATCCACTATGAATTCTTCATTGTATCAGAGGGTGCTTGTGGAAAATGTAACTGGATATGGAATATGCAACATGACAATGACCCAAACAATTCCAGTACATCCACCAAGGAATGGTTCAAAAGAAAGAAACGGAGAGTTCTGTAATGGTCAAGTCAAAGCCTGGGTCTTCATCCAATTGAGATGCTGTTGGGTGATTTGAAATGGGCTGTGCATGCAAGAAACCCCTCAAACATCACACAGCTGAAGAAATTCTGCAAGACTGGGAAAAATATTCTCCCAGTCAATGTCAGAGACTGATAGAAATGTATAGGAAATGTCTTATTGAGGTTTCATTGTTTTTGGTGTTCCATAATATCTTTGTTGTTGGGCAACTGCTAATATTTTTGGAAACTGCTAGGGAACTGCTAGGGGTTTTCCTACCATGTTGCATCTCTTGCATGATCCTTTTAGATTAGCCCTCTCCATATTTATACTGGATTTCCCCCGATTACAAGTTACCGGGATTCTTTGTCCTCTATATTTATCATTAATACTATCACTTATTTCTGGCACTAGGTTCTACTTTTCACCGCATTTTTTACTTGATCTTAAAATGTCCCCAAGGCCTGTTTTTCCTGAGCTGTCCAATGCAGTTAATTTTGCCCAAACAGTCTATACAATAACCCCTTATCAGCTTTGTGCACATGGCTTCATGAGTATCCTGTAACACATAGAACTTGCTGTAGTTGTTTTTCTGTCTCATGCCTCAAGTCTTGCTTTTTGGGGGTTTATTGTTGCTGGTGACAATATGTCTTTCATTACAGCTTGGCGTCTAGGGTATTTTGATGATTTATACCCTTTCCTTTATGATAAAGAAGATGACCAGGTCCCCTTTAAAGAGCGAAACCGGAATAGCGGTGGTAGATTACAGGAAATTTTAAGAAAAGGGTTAAAATTAGCGTGCAGAATAATATTTGAGCGGAGTTAGCGAAACCGGAAGGGTGGTGGTAGATTACAGGAAATTTAAAGAAATGGGTTAAAATTAGCGTGCAGAATAATATATGAGCTGAGTTAGCGAAACCGGAAGGGTGGTGGTAGATTACAGGAAATTTAAAGAAAAGGGTTAAAATTAACGTGCAGAATAATATATGAGCTGAGTTAGCAAAACTAGAAGGGTGGTGGTAGATTACAGGAATTCAAAAGAAAAGGGAACTAACTAAGATATAGTTACTAAGCAACACACATTTTTCCTAGGACAAGATTGTAGGAGGAGGTTAATAAATAGCGCACAGTTCATCAGAGACCTGAACTAAAGCAAGACAGATAAAGATGCTACATACACAATTAGGAAACAAGAAACATAAGATCATTATTGTAAGAAATAATACAACTTTGGCGGCTGACTCCATGTCCTGTTGGTTCTCCTAAAGACCCCCAATAAAGACATCTGCTTGACAAAGGTAAATATATATATGGAACTGCTTTAAAAAGGTAAATATATATATGGAACTGCTTTAAAAAGGTATATATATATATATATGGAACTGCTTTAAAAAGGTAAATATATATATGGAACTGCTTTAAAAAGGTAAATATATATATGGACCTGCTTTAAAAAGGTAAATATATATATGGACCTGCTTTAAAAAGGTATATATATATATATGGAACTGCTTTAAAAAGGTAAATATATATATGGAACTGCTTTAAAAAGGTAAATATATATATGGAACTGCTTTAAAAAGGTAAATATATATATGGAACTGCTTTAAAAAGGTAAATATATATATGGAACTGCTTTAAAAAGGTATATATATATATATATGGAACTGCTTTAAAAAGGTAAATATATACATGGAACTGCTTTAAAAAGGTAAATATATGTTTGGAACTGATTTAAAAAGGTAAATATATATATGAAACTGCTTTAAAACGGTAAATATATATATGGAACTGCTTTCAAAAGGTAAATATATATATGGAACTGCTTTAAAAAGGTAAGTCCATCATGCCCTGGCTGCGGGCCCCTGGCCGTTTCAGAGCATGACCCATGGAGAGGCCTCTAGCCTTCTCCATGCCGCTGTGGGCTCCCCAGTCAGAGCAGCTGCATTCAGTTGACTCTGATTGGGGAGCCTACTTAGGTTAGAGTTTTAACCACACTCTGTGTGGTTTATTGTTTGTCCTTTGTTTTATTCTATTGCACAGTGAATACGCTACACGTTTATTTGTGATTTAGTTAAGTTCTGTTTGCTGTCTATGTACAGCACCTTTACTTTGCGGTTACAGTTTGTGTTAGTTCGTCTTTGTTTTTTGGATTAAAATCACCTTTTCTTTATAAAAATGTCTGCGTTTGGTTCCACTCCACACCGCAACCGTGAGAAAATCAATGTTCTGCTTTTAAGCCAGACAGATACGTTTATTTTACACACAATGCCATTCAGCCTTAGCCAAGCACAAACGGAAAATTTAACATGCAGTGATATTATATTTTTAACAGGATGACGAACAGAAAGTCTGGTCCCAGTTGCTATTGCAGTAGAAGGCATTCAACAGGACCAATTTGGTCACTTCATCAATTAACCCCTTTGCCGATAATAATTTTCTGTTCATAATAGGCTGGCAGTAATAATATGACAAAATGTAGGTACATTAGACATCAAGTCGTTAAATCAGAATAATCGTAACCAGTTTCGACAAACACAATACATTTCGACATTCTTCATTTAGTTCTTTTGATTTAAAAATCGATTAAATGTGCAATATAATAAATACATAGGGGGCTGAAACATTCTTGATGTAGCCATCCCTACTGTTTTAATAAATATGTTTTATCACTTAACAGTGTAATCAAAACAAAATGTTATAGTTTCCCATTGAAATGGGTTGTTGTTGTAATTATTTGCTAAGAAAAAAAGATGCAGTGTATTGCTGGAAAAAGAATAAACCTATTCAAGTGTTTAGAAAAAATATGCGAAAACAGAGAGATTGAAATACAGAGGGAAAACATTTGTTCAAATGGTGAACAAAAGTTCTTTAACTTTTGACCGAGAATAAATCAGAAATTTCGCAACAACCAAATACTACAACCCGTTTCCCTTCCTTTTATCTACAACCGAATCTTAAGGAAAACTTAACTTATGGTTCCACATTCGTTTTTGACGCCTGGTTCAATCTGAGACGGTGTCACACCGATAAATATAACCGCTTTGGCGTTACAATAAGCAGCGCCTCCACAGCTGAGACAGGTGTATCGTGGGCTCTGATGTCTGCGTATGTCATTTAAATTTTGGACCCAAAGACGTTTGGAACCCCACACAGGGGCGTCGCACCTTTTCCCGATGAGAGGGTTAAAAACCCACACTTCTTTTTTATTGTTAATCAACAAACCACATCCATCCCACGAACTTTTGAAAAGCTTGCTACGCCCCTGCCCCCACACACCTTTCATATTTGCAATGTGCGCCTTACACCTATATGGCAGGTCACAATACATTACATTCCTGCTTTGATAATGAACTGACGCGAATTCTCCCTTTGCAGTTTCTGACAGATGTAAAGATGGGCGATGCTGAGGACGACATTGCTGTCATCGGTATTGGCTGCAATTTTCCCGGAGGTAGCTTTTAAAACATTTCTACGTGAAAATATAGTTTTGAAAAACTATTAAATGCATTTCATTATGTTCACTTACTAATGGAAATGCAATGTGTAGCAAGTGAAATTATACTATTACTAAACCTCTCAACATATTTTACATGAATTAATAAAAAATGATCTTGACCACAACAGCATATAAAGGGCCAAGGAACTTACACTTAATTAACAGAATTTGGGACAGTAATTTAGGCTTGCAAACAATTGAAAAAACAACATAAAAAGGTCAACTGAACATTAATTGCATTGCCGAACAAAGATTCAACACAAGTTCAGATGAGATACATTCAATGACAAAACGAATTCGGTACACAAACGATGTGAATTTGAAATTAAAGCTGCAAGCAGCGTTGTAGGGGCTAAGCAAAATGTGCTTGACCTGACGGCGGAAAACGACCCGAACATGTGAAAACTGCGCCACTTAGCCGGCTGAGTTCGATTAGTGAAAGCGTCAGTGAGAAATGACCAGAGTTCCTGTTTGGCTCTTTGCCTATGGGGTATCCACCTAAGGGTCCATGGCACCTGACCCGAATGTGGCGATAGGGACGAGCATGTGAAAACTGCGCCACTTAGCCGGCTGAGTTCGATTAGTGAAAGCGTCAGTGAGAAATGACCAGAGTTCCTGTTTGGCTCTTTGCCTATGGGGTATCCACCTAAGGGTCCATGGCACCTGACCCGATTGTGGCGATAGGGACGATCATGTGAAAACTGCAGCTGTAAGCTGGCTGAGTTGGATTTGTCATAGAGTTAATGAGAAATGAACTAATTTGGGCTCTTTACCAATAAAAAACAATGTTGATACTATCATTGTGAAGTTACAAACATGACAGATACATTTGAGAGAGACACCACCGTGCATCACATTAATTGTGCAGCATGTATTTAACAGCTTCTTTTTCTAACCATTTGCTGATTGTCCATAAGGTGACCATGTTTTCTGTGTAATGTTTGTGTATGTGTGTGTGCGTGCGTAAGTGTGTGTGTGTATGACAGTGTGTAGACCAGTCAAAGGTCAACTTCACCCGCTTCTTAACACAGGACAGAAATCACTATTCCTGTGTAAAGTAAGCATGTGTGTGTGAGAGTGTGTGTGAGTTTGTGTGTGAATGAGTGCGTGTGTGTGAGTGTGTGTTTGTTTGTGTCTTTGTGTGTGTGTGTATGACAGTGTGTAGACCAGTCAAAGGTCAACCTCACCCAATTCTTACCACAGGACATAAATCATTATTCCTGTGTAAAATAAGCGTGTGTGTGTGTGTGAGTGTTTGTGAGAGTGAGTGTGTGTGACTGGGTGTGTGAGTCTGTGTGTGAGTGATTGTGAGTGTGTGGGTGTGTGTGTGTGTTGGGGGGGGACTCTGGTGATGGAAGTCACTGTGTAGCCCAGTCAATTGACTTTGGTCAATTTTGATTGGCTGTTACGGGCAAAGTATTTTGAATATCACAATTTCTACTGATTACTTCTTTGAGGCTTGGTCTGAAGATCATCTCATTTAATTATAGAGAAATAATATTATAATTTGTGGCCTGTGAAGCTTTTTTAAGCTTTTTCACAAAATACAAGATGGCGGACGTTCTGAACAACCATCGCCGACACATTTGATTGGCTGTTACTGACAAACCGCTTTAATAATCAAAAAACCTTCTGATAACTTTTGTGCGGCTTCGTCTTATAATCAACTATGCAAAAAAACGAGACGAATAAACAACATTTGTGACCTGTGAAGCTTTTTTAGCTTTTACGTAAAATCTAAGATGGGGGACAATCTGTATATCCGCAAAATGACGTCATAGGGTGCATTCAATTCTGCATGACCTAGGGAATCTAGGGATAACTCATTTATGCATATCAGACATATGGCTCAAAGGTTACGTGGGTAAACGTATGTCCAACTTTGACCCGTTGGTGGCGCCAAAGTGAGTGAGGCAGAGATATGAAACTTAGTGAAACGATAGAGGGGAATGTCCTTAACAAGAATGCCCAAAAAAAATCAACTTTTTACCACAAGGCTCTATGGGCTGTCATAGACTCCAATGGCAGAAGAAGAAGTTGAAAAGAAGAAACACAATAGGTGCTTCGCAGCTTCGCAGCTTTGCTGCTTAGCCCCTAATAATTAGAAAAGGTAGAAACACAATAGGTGCTTTGCAGCTTCGCTGCTTAGCCCCTAAAAATACAATTTCACGATGTGAAATTGAAAAAATAAAATTTAAAACCCTTGCTGGGTTGAAACAATACCATTTAAAACCATTGCGTTCCAGCAATGGTTTTAAATTGTATTTTTTCAATTTCACATCGTTTTTGAAGCTAGATAGTAATTTAATGGTAATTCAACTTTCAAAATTGCGACTTCAAGCATAACGCATATTCCCTAATTACCGGAGGCAGCAAATAGTCAATCATTTCCAGAGCCGATGCCTATTTGATTACCTAGCAAACGAAATTAAAATTTTATTAAACTGCATCTATTTTGCAAAGATTGCCCTACCATGGAATGTTTAGTCAAATATAAAAAAAATTGGTACATATTCATATCTGTAAAGTGCCTAAAATGCTGTTCCGGTTTGGAGTTATGTATTTCAAAGCCTTGATTATATATTGTAAATAAGTAAATAAGTCAATAACCAGTCAATAAGCAAAGGGTAACCTATATTGTTTTATTCTCTGTATGATCATTAAATGATGATAATGTTATTGGTTTATTTGCTAAAATAGTGGAACCACAAAATCATTGTTTGTCAGGCTTTAATGTAAAAACGTGAAGGGGTCTGAAAAGTTTCTGAAAGCCCTGTAAGCAATGAATG
This sequence comes from Novumbra hubbsi, assembly GCA_016801125.1. Taxonomy (NCBI): domain Eukaryota; kingdom Metazoa; phylum Chordata; class Actinopteri; order Esociformes; family Umbridae; genus Novumbra; species Novumbra hubbsi. Next base: position 37,508 of record JACXGK010003158.1, on the reverse strand, counting down.
TATTGTAATTTCTAAATGTTAGAACCAACATGTACACTTCAATGTCATAATGATTATTTTGATAAAAAATCCAAACAAAATAAATTCTATGAAGGGCATTAACGTTCATAATATGAATTATAGAACAACTATTGTTGAATGAACTTGCTAACTTCAGTACTAAAACATGTGCTGCATGTGTCATAGGGGAAGGGCTTGAGAATTTCTGGAAGGTTCTACTGGAGGGGAAGAACTGTGCAGTGCCGATCCCAACTGAGAGGTTTGACTGTTCCCAGTGGTACGACCCTGATAACAACAAAGTGGGAAAGTCATGCACAGCCAAGGCAGCGCTCATTGATGGGTAAATAATTGGTGTAAATAACTGTTACTTAATTACTTATTTGATGGTTAAGTAAGTTAACTGGACATTTTTTGTGTCCCCTAGAAATACGTTTACATTGAAATGTTGAGGAATATAAAACTCCGGACCTTTAACAGGCTGTCACAAGGTACTACAGTACAGAATAACATTACTTATCATTTTCACAGGTTCAATGAGTTCGATCACAAGTTCTTTGGCATCACTGAGCCTGAAGCGGAACAAATGGACCCTCAGCAGAAATACCTTCTTCAGTGTACATATAGAGCTCTGGAAAATGCTGGGATACCAATGGAAGAGGCCAGTGGCACCAGAACAGGAGTGTATTTGGGTAAGTTGAACAACATCTTCTGACATTTAGTTGTCTGCTTTTACTGATGAAAATGTATTAACATTTTATGACCAAGTATGAGTCACAGAATAACACATCCAGGTTAAATGCAGGGACATAGTTGATGTGTGTATTGAGTGAAAAATAGGGTCAGCGCAGATAGTTTAGGTAGCTGGGGTTCTTGTCGGTTCACACGTTACACACGTTACACATTACACATTACACACGTTACATACGTTAAACACGTTACTCACGTTACACACGTTACACACGTTACACACATTACACACATTACACATTACACGCGTTACACGCGTTACAGACGTTACACACGTTACACACATTACACACGTTACACGCGTTACACACATTACACGTTACACACGTTACACACGTTACACCTGACATGCTTGTTACATCGCCACCTATGGGGGAAATCAGTACCATGGGAGCGCTTACAACATGTTTTGCAATTCACGAGTTAGCTACAAAATGTGTTTTTTTAAATTATATTTCTTTATTTGTGCTGAAATGTTTTGACTAGATAATCCTTTTTTTCATGTATAATACTGTTATTTTGAAATATCATGTAACAAATGTTGCAGTTTCCTAACGAAAGAACAATGTAGTTCTTTTCAACAAGGTAATTATTGATCTGTTTTCTTGAAGGGTTAATGAACAGAGATTATGAGCAATCTGCTGGAAGTGTCAACCCAAATATAATCTCCCACTGGACAGCCACGGGAAATGCTATGAGTTTAGCAGCCAACCGTGTCTCCTACGTCTTCAACTTCACTGGACCCTCAGTGTCCATCGACAGCGCCTGCTCTTCCTCCCTGGTGGCACTTCACTTCGCTTGTCAAGCCATCAGACAAGGTTGGTAATTCATCGTATTTACATTACCAGCGTATGGAACCTTTTGTCAATTCATATACTTAATATAACTTTGTCTCCCTGAGGAAAGGAAAGAGTTACGCCAAGGGGCACACATTTTATCCTCTGCACAACTTAAATACAAACTTGAAGTCCCCTTCTAAGGGTGATGTGGTGTGAAGTATTTACTTCCGTTAGAGAGATTGACTGATAACTTGTTAAGAGAGAAGAAAAGAGAGGATGAAAGGAAAACAGCGTGTAGAAGGCTAGGTTAAATAACGAAAAGCATTTATCAAGATGCTATCAATCTTTCCAAATGAACTGACATATTTGGAGGGCAAATAAGCCTGCACACTAGCAACTCGAAGCCAATTTAAACATTACGGTGATGAGACAGGCTACTGTTTCACACACAAATCGATTCATTGGATATTTTGCTAAAACCAGACAATTTATCCATGAGTATTGCTAAATTGTACATTTCTGCACCCCAAAACACAAACTGCCTGGGTAGTTTGGTTGTAACTATATGAGTTTGCGTTTTGATGAGGGCAATCAATCGATCAATCAAGTTTATTTATATAGCACAATTCATACATAAAAGCAATTCAATGTGCTTTGCAGGACATTAAAAGAGAAATACAATTTTAACAGTTTGATTAAAACAGACATGGATCAATTTAACATGTGCAGATTAAAATAAAAAAAGAAATAGAGATAAAAGATTAAAGGAAAATTAATAAGGATTTTTTTTTAAAGTAATGAAAATTAAAAAGTCTGGTGTAGGGATTCCATGTTGCTTTTAAAGTATCTATTAAAGCTATAGGGCACATTGTGAGGTCAAGCCCTCAGTCATAGGCACGTGAAAACATGAGTGTTTTTAACCCGGACTTGAAAATTGATAGGTTTTGGGCATGTCTAAGATCTTCTGGTAGCTTGTTCCAGTTCTGTGCCGCATAGCTACTAAATGCCGCTTTGCCATGTTTAGTTTGGACTCTGGGCTCTTCACGCTGCAAGTTCATACTGAGCACATGTGTCAGACGTGAAAGAGTCTGTCACTTTGTTCTCAACGAATTATACAATGTACAGCAGAAATGGTTACCTTCAATATGATGAATTCATTGAGACTCGTTGTAGGATTTAAGTGTTCCCTAGATTTTTTTGTGCAGTGTAGCAATATATTTATGTAATATATATATATAAAATGTATATATTGGATGATATTACATACAGTATATTTTACAATCTATATTTCTTCAGGTGACTGCGAGATGGCTCTCTGTGGGGGTGTGAGCTGTATCATACAGCCATCTGTCTTCGTGGCTCTCAGCAGGGCAAAGATGATTTCTCCCGAAGGCACCAGCAAGCCTTTCTCCAGCAGAGCGGACGGCTATGGCAGAGGAGAGGGTTGTGGGATTGTTCTGCTGAAGCCACTGAAAAAGGTAAATATTTGACGATTACATTTGAAAAAAAAACTAATGTGGAGCCATCGAACCCGAACCCACTTCCTGTTTACCTGCGCATGGCCTGAAAGTAGGAGGAAGTTCATTTATAGGCGTTCATGTTTTTTCTAAAACAAGATGATATTTAACGGTAATTATTAATTTCAGTTCTGTCGGACTAAACAGGGTATTTAACGGTAATTATTCATTTAAGTTCTCTTGGACTAAACAGGCTATTTAACAGTCGTAATTAATTTCACAGGCAATCAAAGACAATGACAATATTTGGGGCATCATCACCAAAACTGCGGTAAACCAGGATGGCCACACAGTCACTCCAATCACCAAGCCGTCTATGGTCCAGCAGGAGGATCTTCTGCGCAGACTCTATTCAGAGTCTGACCGGTCAGCTGTCCAGTACATAGAGGCTCATGGGACTGGAACTCCAGTGGGGGATCCCATAGAAGCTGGCAGCATCTCCAAAGTAATCGCCAAAGCCAGACCTCCAGGTCTAGAGACACTCCGCATCGGCTCTGTGAAAGGCAACATCGGTCACACAGAATCTGCAGCTGGAGTGGCCGGGCTCATCAAGGTACTTCTAATGATGAAGCATGAAACCATTGTCCCTTCACTCTTCTATTCTGAGGACAATGCCAGTATTGATGCTAAAGCTTTAAATGTAAAAGTACCAACCAAAGCAGAAAAGTGGGGAGATTCTGTTGAAAGGGTTGCAGGGATAAATAACTTTGGTTTTGGAGGAACAAATGCACATGTTGTTGTCAAACAACACAAACGCTCAAATCTTTCTGAAAGAAATGGTGGGAAATCACACAAGTATTTTGTACTTTCTGCAAGTTCTGAAAAGTCGATTATTATGATGATGGAGCACACAATTGAACAGATAGACAAAGACAACAAAGTAGATCTAGAAGCTCTTGCATACACATCCGCTTGTAAGAGAAGTCACTTAAAACACAAATACAAAAAGGCTTTCAGAACTTCCTCTCTGGTGGATCTGAAGGATCAACTCAAGTCTGCCCTGAGTAAAACTTCCATTCCCTTGTCTTCAGATTCAAGATTGGTATTTGTCTTTTGTGGGAATGGTGTGACTTACCACGGGATGTGCAAGCAGCTCCTAAAACACGAGCCTGTGTTCAGAGAGAAGATCAGGGAGGTTGAAGTGCTTTTCCAAAGGTTCAATCACATGGGTATTGTGGAGATACTTGAGAGCGAGTCTGAGAGTAAGGACCTTTTAAAACCAGATGTTGTTCAGCCCCTACTCTTTGCCATCCAGGTGGGCATTGCCAGTCTTCTCAAGCACTGGGGCATCAAGCCTGATGCCATTCTGGGCCACTCTGTTGGAGAGGTGGCTGCTGCCCATTGTTCAGGTCTGTTGTCCCTTGAGGATGCAGTGAAGGTGATCTATTTCCGCAGTACTCTGCAGAGTAAGGTGACAGGAGGGAAAATGCTTGTGGTCAGTAACATGTTGGTGACAGAGGTCCTAAGCCTCCTTCCCTCTTATTCAAATAAGGTTTGCATTGCAGCCTTCAACAGTCCACAGTCCTGCACCCTCTCAGGTGATGCAGAGGCTATAGACAATCTCCATCAAAAGATGACTAGCTCACTCAAGAGTAAGAATCTGTTCCTCCGTATCCTAGATGTTCCTGCTGCATACCACAGCCAGATGATGGAGCCCATCCTCTCTCAAATTGAAGACAATATTGGCTCCTTACAGGTCAATTATGTAGAATCAGAATTGTTCTCAACAGTGACAGGTAAAGCGGCAGAGCAGACAGACTTCACCACAGGCAAATACTGGGCCAAGAACATTCGAGAGCCAGTTTCATTTGAACAGGCAGTGAGATCAGCAGCCAAGGGAAAGACAAATGTGGTCTTTGTCGAGATAGGGCCTAGAAGGGCCCTACAAAGAAACATCCAGGAGACTCTGGGAAATGATACCCAAGTGCTAACCTCAGTGCAGCAAGATAAAGACCATGAGACAATGTTGAACACTGTGTCCAAGCTGTTTGAGTTGGGCGTTCAGATAAACTGGGAAACGTTCTACAAAGGACAAGAGACATCATTAACATCCTTCCCTGTATATCAGTTTGATTTAACTAAGAAAGATGTAATAATTCCTGCGTCCAGGATAAAACAAATACAAACTCATCCTGTGCTAACCCAGATAGGAAGTGAGGGGACTAGCTTTAGCTGTGATCTATTTTCTGACTCAGTATCCTACTTGCATGAACATAAACACAATGGTGTTGCACTTGTCCCTGGTGGATTATTTACTGAGCTGGGTTTGTCAGCTTTCATGCTGAGTGTTAAACCAAAGGTGCCACTCAATTGCGTGCAAATCAGCATTACCTTTCTAAGTCCTTTTGTCTTCACAAAAAATGCCCCAGAAATGAAGGTACAACTTGAACCAGGAGAGAATGAAACGCATGTAAAGATACACTCCACCTCCGCAACCTATGCATCAGGGACCATAGTGTGTAAGCCAGGACTGCAGGTTGAAGAGCAAAACATTTCCCTCAACACTTTGTCCAAACGATGCCAGTCAGTGGTGAGTTCTGTGGAGTTTTACAGCATGGGTCATGATGGGTTTCAGTATGGCCCTGTTTTCCAAAACAAGGGGGACATGCATTACGGTGAAGAGTTCAGGGAGGCTTATTCAGTTGTCACTGTTTCTGAGGAGTTGCTGCCTCAGTTGCATGATTACTGCATCCATCCTATAGTTCTGGACTTCCTGATGCAACTTGCTTCTGTTACTGTATCACAAGGGTTTTCTGCCAGGCCCGGGTTTCCATATAAAATAGGCAGCCTGACTGTCTTTGAACCTCTGCAACAGGAAATGATAATTTATGTGAGGGCAGTTGATGTAGGAGTCCATCACTTTGAAATATGTGGTTGTTTTACAGACAAAGAAGGAAGAGTTTTGGTTGAGCTTAAGAAAGTGATAATTAAGTATCTTGACATTCATTCTAGTATAGTTGAGGAATACTTCTTCCACAATGACTTCATGATGGTTTCTGAGGACAACAGGTCCTCTCAGGCACCAACAGCCATAGTCTTTTCTGACCAGGTAACTGTTTTCAAAGCACTTCAACAACACTTGAGCTCAAGTTCAAGATACATTTCCTTTGCATGTGCAAAGGAATTCTTGAGCCATGGATTTCACAAAATTCAAGAAGTCTTGTTTGTTTGGGGTGAGGAAGACCTCACAGCACTCAAAACTGAGAAAGTCCTGGAGATTATGCTAAACAGCTGTGAGTTGTTCCGCCAGATAGTCCTGGAACTAAGGGCAAGTAGTTTTCCAAATTCCATCCGAGTAATAACTCACAGATCAGCAGAAAACACTGTGGATCGCATCAGCCCAGGGTTTGTCCTCTCAGGCATGATAAGAGCATGTGCTGCCGAAATGCCAGATCTTTCCTTCCAGCTGATTGACCTCAGTTCTGTCTCTACAGAGGACATTAGAGCTTTGTCTCAGGTTTTAATGTCATTCCCTTGTAGCAAATACCAGGAGTTGGTTGTGAAAGATGGTCTGATTTTTAAATCTGAAATTGTACGTACTTCAATGGAAACTGATGAGTGCTCTGAGAAAAGTATTTACTCTTCATTGTCTGAGCCATGTATCTTTCAAACAGCTGATCCCTACAGAACAATTAACCTGTCTGCCATTGGCTGTGAAGTTGAGAAGAAAGACATCCCTAGGAAATCTGTTGAGATTCAGCTCAGTAAGATTTGTGTTCATTCCTCAGACTTCTACCCTGTTAGCGTCTCCGATCTCAACTTTGGTCAGGCAATGTACTGGAACAAACACGCATCTCAGAACCACCAGCTTTTGGCCCTTGACTTTAGTGGCACTATTACAGCTGTAGGCAAAGAGGTGAGCAAACTGAAAGTGGGCGACCATGTAGTCTCTTGTTATCCTGTTCCTGCCTCCTCTGCGATCATGATTCCTGATGGAGCATGCTACAAAACAAAGAGGCTCTCATTTCTCAAAAATGTTCCATGCGTTTCCTACTTTGTGCTGGCATTTGAAATTCTGCACCGAGCGTTACCGAGAGTCAAACAACAGAGAACTTTGGGCATTGTCTCATTCTTTCCTAATTCAGGTCTAGTAAAGGTCTTAACCCAAACAGCATATAAATCAGGATGGAATGTCCTTGTCGGGTCACAGTCTAAAGAGCTGTTTGGACATGCAGATAACATGGATGCCTTTATCCTCCTACCATCGTTTGATGAATCTCTTTTGGCAAAAGCAAGCAATTTCCCTGGCGTCAAACACATCATCCTTGTCTGTGATTCCCAGAACCAAAGCATGCTAACAAAGAGTGTTTTTCAAAGTCTGAATGATACTGTTCAAATTATAACCCTTCACATGTCCAGAATCATACAAAGGGGATCACTCATTGCCCAGAAGCAACTAGTTTATCGTTGGCTTAAGTCCTTGCATTTGGACAGGAAATCATTTGTTCTAGAAAGCTCTACCTTTCAGAAAGTGTCATCAAAATGTTTTGATGTTCTGCCTGTTAAGTATTCTGAATCATACTTTAGTTTAGAGACTCTGCCAATTGTGGATCTAGGCCAAGATGATAACCACACACTATCCAGCATTCCTTTGCTGCCTAAACCAAACAGGCTTTTCCAAAAGAACTCTGTGTACATTGTCACTGGTGGTCTCACTGGGCTGGGATTTGAAACTGTAAAGTTCATTTCTCGGAAAGGGGGAGGGTATATATTCATTCTCTCCAGAAGAAGCCTCTCATCAGACATTCAGCAGGAGATCAGCAATCTGGAGAAGACATACAATGTCCATATCACATGTATGGGATGTGATGTCTCTGTGTCTGATCAGGTACTCAGAGTAATTAGTCACATCAGACAGAAATTTCCCTCCTGTCCAATCAAAGGGGTTTTTCACAGTGCAGTCGTCCTGCATGATGGCCTGATGGAAACTCTTGACAGATCTCATTATGAGAAAGTCCTGAAGCCCAAAGTGAACGGGACTCTGAATCTACATCATGCCACAAAACACTGTAAGTTAGATTACTTTGTGTGCTACTCCTCTATTTCAGCTTTTATTGGCAATGTCTCACAGACAAACTATGCAGCAGCCAATTCATTCTTGGACACATTCTGCCATTATAGACGAAGAAATGGACTTGCCGCCCAGTCTATTAATTGGGGGGCTTTAAATCTTGGTCTCCTTCTGAACAAAGATAACCTCCATAGGTTACTTGAGGCAAAGGGAATAATGGTTATGGATCTTACAGAGATTTACGAAAGTTTGGAACAATGCCTAAAGATAAACAGACCCCAACAGGCTATTTGCAAGTTTAACTTCAAAAACATGACAAGCAATGTGATGGCTCAAAATTCAGCAATGACCATGCGAATGACATCATTAGTTGTGGAGGCGATACAAAAAGCCAACCTGAAAGAGTACCGGACAGGACAGAGTGGCGTTTCTACTTCTCCAGGAGAATATATAAGATCTGTACTCAGTGAAACGATTGGTGTTGACAAGAATGAGTTGAATGACAATTCTTCTCTTTCCGCTTTAGGCCTTGACTCAATGCTGGCCATGACCTTACAGAACCTCATCTTTCAGGAGAGGGGTTTGAATGTGCCACTTGTAAAATTGCTGGACCCAAACAGCACAGTTTCTACTTTGATGACAACCCTGAAGGAGGGCACTCAGGGCGAATCTCAAAATAATTATTAAAAAAAACAAAAATAAGTTTTTTTTTTTTACAAGATTGTATATCCTTTTCTGCCTTTTCAACTTCAACGGGGTGATATAATTGATGTTACAGTGATTCACCGTGACACTTGCAGACCCTCATCACCTGGGGCACTGTTGAGAAAAAAGCAAAGAAGCTGAATGAATGAGATGAACGTAAATGATGTTCTCCCCAAAAAGCATTTTAAACATCATCATCGGTTTCTGTTAGAAAACTACCAAGGTTTTATGTTATCTTGTCAACAAGTTAATCATTTACAAAGGCTTTTTCGTTGATGATTGCCATGTTTGGATGATGTCTTTTAAAGATGAGCTGGTATGTTTCATTTCATTTCCGGGTAATGGGGTCCATCATAACTGGCTTTATTCCAGTAAAACTGCATTACTTAATGATTCGGGTTAGGGTTAACGCTAATCACTAAACTTATTGCCTCACATTAATGCACTTCTTTTTTGGACTAGGGGTTTGCACATTGTACTATATGAAACTACACAGTAAATGTCTTGCACACTTCCTATTTACTGTGTTATTTGTCATTTTTACTTAGTGTTATTTTTTTACTTACTGTGTTATATTATCTACTTGCTGTTTTACTACCAATTACTGTGTTTATTGTCATGCATCTATTAACCATAGCGAATTCCTTGTATAAAGCTGATTCTGATTCTTCTGATTCTGATTACAGTGGATATTCACAATATCTTTGTTTTTGGTCGTTATTTCTGCCTGACGTCAGTTTGACGTAAACTGAAAAACTGTTAACATGACAACAGACATATCAAATGATCAGTTCAATGCAGTTTCTCCCATCTGATTTTAGTCAAACAATCACGTTTATTTTATAAAGTCCTGTTCACATCATCTGTTGTCACAAATTGCTTTTTCAAACATCCAGCTGGAAACCCCAAAGTGCAAGCAATAATGGAGTTGGTGCACAGTGGCTAGGAAAAACTCCCTAATAGGTTTGAAACATAGGAAGCAACCTAGAGAGGAACCAGGCTCTGAAGGGTCTATAAAACACAAACCCATGACCAGATGGAAGAGGACAGGGACACTTGGGGGAGTTCAGCAAAGTGGCAGCAGCTATGGCCAGGTTACACAACCAGGAGGACTTTGGACTGGCACAGTCCTTCAGGCCTGGTTGTCCTGAAGTGCGCTCTAAGGGTCCATGTCCTCCGGTGGCGGGTAGTACAGCGATGAATCAAAGCGCAGGAGTCAGATGCAAAAGGTATTTTATTTGTAGACCGAAATCCATCGGGTTTGGAATATCCACGAAATTAACTTGGAAAAATAGTATCAAATAATCTGGCACGTATCCAACTACAGGGCTACAGGAAACAACAACGCACACGGACTGGACAAGAAACTGATTACTTATAGAAAGGAGAAAACAAAGAATAGTTGGGGCTGTGTTCAACACTTTCAGTTCATCCATTTTCACATGTGGCCTTAGACACACAAGTGATATATATTTCATGTCCTCTCAAACGACAGGTCAGTTCAGGGTTTTGTTAAATAGAAGGGTCTCTAGTCGATCAAGTGTCCTAAAACAAGGTAAGAACACTGCGTGTTGAATTTATAATTGGTGCTTCTTTTCAGACTATTTTCAACCATTCTTGGCCAAATTAATCCGCTGCTTCCTACATCAACGTGACAAGCAAACACACATCACATGGACCAACCGATAACTAACATGGGGGGGGGGGGGGGCTCCATACATTGAACAGGGCTAATTCCATTAATTTCCATTGGGGTACTTGCAAATCATTACAGCACCTTAGTGGTGAACCTCTATGTTCCATGTTTGTTTCATTTATAGGTTTTATTACTTTTCAAGGTCACCATGTATTGTTCCCCTGACAAGGCAACCAATAAAAACTATATTTCCGATGCAGTCAGGGTCCTCAAGGATGTAACCTTGAATCCTAAACCAATAACAGAAGGTGAAAAGTAATGAATGTACTCCAGCTGCTTACTTAAAATTATAGTATATCTGCTGTTAACCATTGTGACACTAGTGTTAGCATAATCTTTATATATTATATTCTGAAGAACCTCAGCTGCAAGAAATATATATAATAAACACCTTTTGTGAGACTATTTTATGATGTGAAATAGTCAGATTCAATGTGAAAAACGCAAACGCTAATGTTTTTGGTTGCCGGTTTTACACTGTATTTGGATACATCCACGTATAAGGCTTTTTATACTGAGAAAATATTAAATAATAAAATGAACATGTTTATGGGTTCTCCATGTTTCTGTTTTTAGACGCTCTAACATATCCTTTAAAATGTCGAAATGGTGATCTGTTCTGTCTTGAAGTACATACAAAAAGCCAACCACTAGATGGCAACCCTCCCTTATTTTGGGCGAGGAAATGTATTATTCTTTTTCCAAAAATACATGTATTTGTCGGGTGACATTTTTTTTTTTATCTGACCGATTACGATCTGGTATAGGGAACTTGTATTCAAATTTAAACAATATTTTAATTCGTTCTCCAAACACATAATTGATTTACAACATATTAAATTACCCTCTATTCTTTTAATTCAAAGTATCCCAATCACATTGATTTTTTACTTTTTTAATGTCTAAGTGCCAGGATGTGTGTTATTGTAACGTGTTAAACGTCTGTTTGGGTTGTTTCTCAAGGTTATTTTCTATGTTATTTTGTCATTGCTCAATGGGGAGAATGAATTCCTTCTACATGAACCAGTTTTACAAGGCAAGAGTCATTTTCTTTAGAAGACTAAATTATGAACATGTGGAACGTCCTATAGAAAAGAAATGCATTCTAACCTGAAACATGAACCTTCATGTCAGGTACAGAACCAGTTTTACACAAAAGGGTAATTTTCTTTGGAAAAAAAATGAAATGGTTTTGGGGCTTGGTTTTATTATAAAAATAATGATTGTTGTGTAAGTAAGTAAACCCACCATTAACACTTCCTGCATTCCTCATAATGATTCTCTGTTCTCATGATTGTTACTTCTCTATTTTATAACAATAATATGCTATATCAAAATGTTCTGATCAGTCCTGCTATTGATCAAACCACCAAATCATCTCAACTAAATAAAATGTCCCTGGCTTGAGTGGTCAGAAGTGGTCAGACCAGGTCAGTGGTTCAGCACTCTGATGGTTTGCAGATTGAACACCTCGTACAACACGCTAAGCTTTGAGTTGTGGGCATGCGATCACTATCACCGGACATTTGGGGAGGGGAAAATCATTGGTTGATCCAAAGAATGCCGGTTCAGTTTATTTTAGTTGCCTGCACCGTCCCAAGACGACCCAACAGAACATCTTAACCGGGCTGATCTCAGCACAAGTGTCCTACTGTTTATTCTGCTGGGCCCGGATTCATGAATGAATGTGCAAAAGTGTGAAGCAGCATAGCTGTTGTCTAGGACAGAACAGCATGAAGGTCAATAGGCAGGTTTAAATGAAAACAGAACAAGACTTATTATTCATAAACGAATGAAATAAAGGCAAACCTTTTGGCTCGGGGTCCACATCAGGATTTTGAAATTAAATGGAGGACCACATTTCTTTTGTTGTTTGTTAATCTTAAATGATTTGCAGGCCAGAAAGGGCAGTAATGAAAACATTTATGCAGCAGGTCTTTTTTTTCTTCTTTAATTTTTAAAACCTTAAAGTTGTGATTCAGATGAATGAAAGTCATGTTATGTTTTGCTTCCCCACAAAACTATTTCATTTCCTGCCGTGTGCCGGATGGAATTGCCTTTCATCCTGGAAAAAAGACAGCTGACTGACTTGATGCGGAAACTCATCCAAGTACACAGTCGCTCCCTACTCAAAAGGACAGACACAACACATAACATAAGCATTACTCGGAGACCTTCTATTAACACCCTATGTCTTTCCTAATTTCTTTTAATTGAATTATCAAAAGGACTAACCCTCAAAGACGCACCCATTACATATATATTAATATATACAGACGCAGGAGAAGCAGGAGGAGAGCCTGGACCTGAAGGAGATCCTGGAGGAGAGCCTGGACCTGAAGGAGATCCTGGAGGAGAGTCTGGACCTGAAGGAGACGCTAGCCAGTATGAGCCTTCACCTCCTCCAAGATTGACTTCATAGGTGGTTAAACATTTCTGCCATTCAAGAATGACTGACGCTTCTGTGTTCTTGGGAACCTTCATTGCTGCAGATATTTACCCAGAACCCTGTCTCAGACCTCTACAGACAATTCCATTGTTTTCATGTTAGTTTTTCTGCCATGACAAGCACTATCAACTGTAGGACATTACTTTGATGGGGGTGTGACTCCCTAAACCATGATCAAACATTTGACCTAATGTCCAAACACATTGTAGACACATCTCAAGAATGATCAATAGAAATCGGATGCACCTGTGCTCAATGTTGATTGTCATAGAAAAGAGTTTGAAGACATATTTAAAAGTGATGTTTATGTTTTTCCCCCCCATTTTCTTCCTTTGAACTCTCTTGAAAGCGAGACGGTGCATCTCTAGAGGTGTAACCTGTAACATTTCAAAAGGTTGGTGGAACTCCGTGCCTGTTCAACAGTCTTTACTATATAGAATGTCTTTCCTCTATCTATGCGTCAGATTAAATCTTATTAAGAAACAAATAACTGTGGTCTTTCGGCCATATACCAGTGTTTCACATGAGAAGGCCTAGCTGTGTTAGTTCTAGTTGGCAACAGTATGATCTTCTGGTAGCTGTGTGAAGTAGTACATTTCTGTTGCAATTATTCAAAGAAGATCAATAGAACTTAAGAGCCCTTTATTATCACCTGAAGACAAGCTGTGTGCGATCTTCCCTTGAATGATCTACTTCAAAGTGCAGGTAAATTCAGAACTCATTCTTCCAAAGAAAATGACTTATACAGCAAAATTGTTCTGCATTAAATGTGCATAAACCTAGCCAAACACATACTGATACATAAGGTATCATAAGACTAATCTCCAAAATTATCCAGAAACAAATGCTTGTTCATCACATTACAGTTTTGAGCTCAATGAACATTGTTTCTACTATAGTGAATCCGATGAGTGAGAACTACTAAGCTACTGAACAACTAAGCGACTGAACAGAAATGATCAAAACCAAACAATCTACATAATATTCATGAATAAAGCTTTTTGACTGTTGTTAAAAATGTAGGATATTAGGTAGCTAAATGAATGGCTCCTATCACCAATACAATGAAGTTCCCAATATTTACCACGAAGAGGTAATCAAAAGCAACTGTCTGTTTGTGTAGATTTATTTAATCTTTCAATGTCTTCTTTTAACCATGTGGCTGGTGAAAGGTGCTACAGAATATTTCACCAGAGAAGCTGTTCGAGCTTGACAAACTTTTACCAACATTTTTCTGGATAAATGAATATATTTTCTTTCCCCGAATGAATCTTGTTTTGATATGAGGCTACAATTAGCCTAGGAAATGTTTTGTAGTAAGTTATTGTGGTCAGGAGCCTGGTTTATAGCAGGACTGATCAGAACATTTTGATATAGCATATTATTAAAGGGAGCTGGTTCTGTCCAAGGTGATGAACAAGGTCAACGAGGAGGGAACGGATGTTGCTGCTGTGACTGGAATAAAGGTTCAAAACTGTTCAAAACTGTTTAAAACTCTGAATATTTCACCAGAGAAGGCATTTGAGTAAATTTTTTATTAATAAATCGTAGAAAAATCTGTTTTAAGAGCATGTTAATTACTAAATAATTAACAACCATGGTGTCTTGCATTTTATTTTTTCTTTCCCTCAATTGTTTTGATATATGGTTACAACAGGCCTAGGAAAGGTTATTGTGATCAGCACCTTGAGGCAAGAGTAAATGGTAGATACACTTATCTACACAACAATCATGTTTATTGTGATTAAACCAGCGCACGATACCATTCCATTTCTTTTCCAAAGAAAATGACTCTTGTTGTGTTAAACTGGTTTTTTGTTAGAATACATTTTCATTGTATAGGGAGTTAACCATCCATATGTTCAGAATGCATTCTTCTAAAGAAAATAACTCTTGTCGTGTAAAACTGGTTCTGTACCTGACGCAATGTTTATGTAGAATTAATGAATTCAACTAATTGTTTTATTATTAAACATTTATTTTACCAGGATGTCCCTAATCTTTGTCTATTTTTTTTACATCACAAAAACCTGGCATTTTAACAGGGGAGTGTACATGGTTTGGGTTGGACTGGGTGTGTGTGGGTATTGAGTGGGACAAAGAGAGTGAAAAGTATGTCATGTTCATGAATATTCATACATGTATAAAGTTACAGGTATAAAAGTCTCAGAGAGAGACAGTTAGATCAACAAGGCACTCTGCAGACACTGAAGACTGAGAAACTCATCAGCTGACTGGGTAAGACAAGTGTGGTGTGTTCATTGTTATCTTTGTTTTGTTTGGGTCACTTAAAAATGGAAGACAGTCAATTCTAATTCAATAATTGACTAAATGGAATACAGTTTAACAGAAATTATTATTTGTTTTTTCTTAGTTAAGATGGCTTTACCTGGAGGATGGTCACAGATAATGCCTGCTACAGAGGAGGTCCAGGCAATAACTGACATGGTGGGGAAATAAAGGAGACGTATGCAAATCAAGTCATGAACGTCATGATCATCATTTACCAATAAATGTAGTCTATTGAAAATGTAGTTACTATAGGACAACCACACAGCACAATATGTATGAGGAAAATTAACACTCAGCTGTGTAAAATTACACCGGTTGTTGTTAACAGTTAGTATTCAGTGTGTCTGTGTCAGATTCACTCTTTGGAGAGTTAAACATTCTTGTCATTCTTTACAGCATGTTTTGCTGCCGGTACATTTTTATGGATCATCACATATTCATTAGTTGAGTTTATGCTACTCGAAGATAAATAACTCATAGTTTAGTCATCCAAACGTTTACCTTTAGTAACTGTGTTCGCCCATCAGTTATTTAAATGTTTGTGCCAGTTGAAATGGCTTTGGTTGGGGATCCAGTGGGGATAAAATGACTTCTGAATATCTGAATTAAAAGGAAATTAGGCTTTCAACAGGATCTCAAATTATACTACAACACCAGTAAACCTCTTGTGAAAGGGTTCTTCCAATAACCCCCAAAACTCTTAACATGGCCTATGGAAAATGTAGCCATTAAATGATGTCTATGTTTTACTCACAGGTTAAGGAGGAAGTAGAGAAGAAAATGGAGACGAAATACGAAATATTTACAGCGCTGACTTATCAGGAACAAGTGGTGGCGGGGATGAACTTCCACATTGAGGTACTAGCAGCCGGAATACAGCTCTGGAAAAAAATAAGACAAGATAAGATATTTTCGTCCAAAAAAGTTAAAAAGGAAAGTTTTAAGTGAGAAGGGTTCAATTGGCAGTGGTCTCCTAATTGAACCCTTCTGTTCCTTACTCAAAACCCTCCTTTTCAAATGTGTAATATGTACATTTCACTGTACAAATTACACTTGAATAATTTGAAGAACAAATATTAGCTAATTAAGCATGCACTTTAATGACTTTCAGTCCTCAAACCACATGAAATGGTTCATCCGCTCTCTGTGTCCCACAGGTCTGTGCTGATCTTGATTATTTCTATCTGGACGTTTTCAGAGATCTTCATGACAAAGTGAAGCTAAAACATGTGGTCCGGAAGGAACTATTATCTGAGCTGCTTCCTGCATCAGAATTGAATTTCAGCCTGGACCAGGTAAGACAGGAAAAGAGACAATGTCTGTACAAAACAAGTCGTGAAGGTGGTCTGTGAAAAATGACTTTATACTGAACAATATCAATAATTGACCCACAGATAAAACAAGAGGCAGAGACCAAAACTGGGAAGAAGTATGACATTTTCAAAGGAATAAATTTTAAGTTTCACATATCTCTATTGCTTGGACACGAAACCGTCTTCATGAAGGTATTTAACAGCTTGACTTTGCTTGTACCTTTGTACTTAATAGTGCCCTTATTACTGTGTCAGGAATCATGGTTAATCCAGAATTAATATCAGAATTTAACCCGGTTAAAACCATGACCGTTCAATGCTCTCTCTCCTCATCCTATAGGTTCAGGTTGCTGAAGAACACAAAGGCT
The DNA here is from genome assembly GCA_016801125.1 of Novumbra hubbsi. Lineage (NCBI taxonomy): Eukaryota > Metazoa > Chordata > Actinopteri > Esociformes > Umbridae > Novumbra > Novumbra hubbsi. The sequence continues at coordinate 20,631 of JACXGK010003158.1, read as the reverse complement.
ATCTCATCCTGAGTGTGGGTAAGGTTGTATACCCAGGAGACATGCCAAAACTGATCAACCTGCTTGAGAACAAAACCCTGAACGACCCCATTGAATACTTCAAATGACTCCTGACCTCTAACCTCATCAGCTGCTTCTGCTGACCCATGACACAACTGAGGGCAACCTTGAATTTATATTTCCCTGCTCAATTCAAGATCACATATTGCTACATGTTCAATAAATGACATTGTAACAAAAATTAGTGTCCTTTTCTTTTATTTACAGCACAATTTCTATACTGCTTCAACCAATCTACTTCAAATAAGATTTAAATTCACTATGTTAACTATGTACTTATGTGCTAAAGGCTTAAAGCTTTGATCCGTAAATTCCACCTAACTAGTAAAACATATATTTGGGTAGATCTGAGGCCTGATTGGAGGAGCCCTGCAGAGATGGTGGTCCTTCTGGAAGGTTCTCCCATCTCCACATAGGAACTTCTTTCAATGTGATCATCGGGTTCTTAGTCACCTCCCTGAAGGCTCCTTTCCCTGTAACCGGTTCTAAATACTTTCCACTGTCAGGTACAAATACAAACTATTTAAATGCGGATATACAAAATCTTCATTGAGTCCTCTGGTGAATAATTAATATAACATTAAAATTATTAATATGAGTAATTGTATTTTATATAACCAATATATACTGTATTGCCATTAATAACATTAATCAGAAAAATAATATGAACAAGATTCATTATTGGAGAAAAATTCCTTACTTGAAACTATTGTAATAGTTTGTATAATACTCAACAAAAAGTAAACAAGTACTTCACCCAAAGGGTATTTTGTAAAATAATTCTAAGTATTAGTTTAATAAAAGTTCTAATGGCAAAACAAATAAATATATTCCTTAATTTTGGACTACAGGAATACACATTTCAGATGACTTAAGAAAAAAGTAAACAATCACATGTACTGATGCACAAAATAAAAACTTAAGGGAAATGATCAATACTCTTCATACATGTTGAAGTGCATTAACAAAAAGTTACCTTTAAAATGGCAAATAAATATGTAATTCACAAAACAACAGACAGAAGCATGGACAATCTTGTGTTTATTACATTTTGCCATAAACTATTAGCATAAATGAATCAACAAAAAAAAGATAAATCAAGGATAAATCTTCCGTGCACAGCTCTGAACAAAAAAACGATGCAGATGACAAGATTGAACATGGAAGTCCAGATTGACATCCTACGATCCCACACTGTCATAAAACTAGAGCCACCCACTATGACAGAGGCTTTGGGGGAGGGGGGGGGTTGATGAAATTATTTATTTTGATCTGGAAGGCTTTTGGTTGTCCGAAATACACATCGATCTTTGCGGGAGAACGTCCTCTTTCAAGTGGAAAAAATAAAGCGTCTAACTTTTACCGTTTCGTAGTAGTCAATACAAATGTTGCGCTTAATAAAGTTATACATTGATGCTCTCCTTGGTTTACCAAGAAGGCATTAATTTCAGTGATAAGAAACATGTTGCAATTTGGCTTGTCTTAAAATGCCTTTTCGTAAGTTTTTGTGTTTTTCCGCATTCCCTGGCACTTGACCAGTTTAGGTACTTGAAGGAACATCTTAAAATTGTCCACAAACTGACTACGTCTCGAGTCGGGTCATGGAGCGTGGCCCTTTCGCGGGCGGTGGGGTTAATAACGTTCACGCGCATTTTTGAATTTCTGATACAAACTACGTTGCAGAAGGTGATATGACGTAGCTTGTACCTGCAGGAGGAAATCAATACTTTGCAGATATTAATAAATATAGATTGTTAATTTTTACTTGTAGGGGGCTCCGCTCCACTCATATAACCGGAGTTACATTCCCGGTAACTAACGATATTAATAAATATAGATTGTTATTTGTTACTGGTTTGTCGGACAACTACAAGAGGACGTTCACTTGTCAGAACATAATATGTGCTTTTCCCGGCAGATTGTTGAACGGGGTTTGGTTTGACATTGTTTTATGCCATTCAAGACAAAATAAACCTCGTCCATGGTCCATGTTCTGTGCTTTAAACTGTTTAAAGATGAATAATGTTAATGTTTAATTAAGACTTTAAAGTTCACGACAAGACCGATTTATTACACTGCAGGGGTGTCTCAGCTGAAATAAAGAAGGCTGTTGGCGTTCATCCGCTTGTCAGGTGGCAGATGATTGGTTGTAGAATACTGTTCATGTTTTATTAAATAGGCTAGTTTGTGTTCATATTCTTTGGCAACGTTGTATTATTATACCAATATAGGGAGCCTTGAATCAAATTTCAACAATATTTAAATTATTTCTCCAAAAACACATAATTGATATACAACATAGTTAATTACCCTCTATTCTTTTATTTTAATCACATGGACTTTTAAATTATTTAATGTCTAGGCGCCAGGATGTGTGTTTTATTGTAACGTGTTAAACTTCTGTTTGGGTTGTTTCTTAAGTTTCTTTTCTATGTTATTTTGTCGTTGCTCGGGGGGGAAGAAAGAATTTATCCTACATAAACTTTGTATCAGATACAGAACCAGTTTTACAAGGCAAGAGTCATTTTCTTTAGAAGACTGAATTCAAAAAATATGGATTGTAACATTGTATAGAAAATAAATGCAATCTAACCTAACACATGAACCTTCCTGTCAGGTTCGGAACCAGTTTTACACAAAAGGGTAATTTTATTTGGAAAATAAATGAAATGGTTTTGGGGCTTGGTTTTCTTAATAATAATGATCATTGTGTAAATAAGTAAATACACCATTAACACTTCCTGCATTCCTCATAACAAATCTCTGTTCTCATGCTTGTTACTTCTCTATTTTATAACAATAATATGCTAAATCAAAATGTTCTGATCAGTCCTGCTATTAATCAAACCACCAACTCATCTCAAATAAATAAAATCTCGCTGGCTTGAGTGGTCATAAGTGGTCAGACCAGGTCAGTTGTTCAGCACTCTGATGGTTTGCAGAGTGAACACCTCGTACAACACGCTTTGAGTTATGGGCATGCAGTCACTATCACCGGACAATTAACCCTTAAAGATCGATAGATTTTTGGATAAGTTCTTGTGATCAGGACCCTGATTTGATCAATATCAGGACGGATCAGAACAATTTGAGACAGCATATTATTGTTATATATAGCCGTAAAATAGGGAACTAACCGTCATAATCACAGAGATTCAGTATGAGGCATGCACGAAGAGTCAATGGTGGATTCAACCGCCATGTTTATTGTGTTAAACCAGCCCAAGATATCATTCCCTTTCCAAAGAAAATGACTCTTGTGTTGAACTGGTTCGGTACCTGACATGACGGTGTATGTTTCTTTTCCATTCTATAGGATGTTACCATCCATATGTTCAGAATTCATTCTTCTAAAGAAAATGACTAATGCCTTTTAAAACAGGTTCTGTATCTGATACAAGGTTAATGTAGAATACATTTTATTATGAGAGAATTATTATGAGGCATGCAGGAAGTGTTAATGGTGTATTTACTTATTTACACAATGATCATTATTATTAAGAAAACCAAGCCCCAAAACCATTTCATTTATTTTCCAAAGAAAATGACTCTTGTTGTGTAAAACTGGTTCTGTACCTGACATGAAGGTTCATGTTTTTGGTTAGATTGCATTTCTTTTCTATACAATGTTACCATCCCATCCATATGTTCAGAATTCAGTCTTCTAAAGAAAATGACTAATGCCTTTTAAAACTGGTTCTGTATCTGATACAAGGTTTATATAGATTAAATTCCTTTTCCCCATTGAGCAACGACAAAATAACATAGAATAGAAACTTGAGAAACAACCCAAACAAATATCTACCCGCCTTAACGAAAGTTAAACATTGAGAAATGGTCAGTTTAACAGAAATTATATTAAAAAAAAATCAGGCACTTAGGTAAGATGGCTTTACTTGGTGGCTGGTCACAGATCATGCCTGCTACAGAGGAGGTCCAGGCAATAACTGACATGGTGAGAAAATAAAGGAGACGTATGCAAATCAAGTCATCAACTTCATGATCATCATTTACCAATAAATGTAGTATTATTGAAAATGTACTACACATTTTCAATTGAGGACAACCACACAGCACAGTATGAATGAAGAAAAGTAATACTCAGCTGTGCAAAACTGCACTGGCTGTTGTTAATAGTCAGTTTTGAGTGTGTCTGCGTCGGATTCATTATTGTCATTCTTTACAGCATATCACCCCTATCTTCTGTGAATTACATTGGCTTCCTATCTCCCAAAGTATAGACTACAAGACCCTCCGTTCCGGTGCTGCGAGCTACCTCATAATCCCGAAGTCGAAGCTTGAAAGCTTTGGTGACAGGGCATTCTCAAGGGTTGCTCCTTGGCTCTGGAACATTCTTCCCAAAACCCTCCGTGACACTGAGACTCTCCATTTTCCAACAACGCCTTAAGACTCATCTGTTTAAAATGGCCTTCCACTAGCTAGGTCCTATCCTGTTCTCTTTTTCTTTACTGTTTTCTTCTGTATTGTTTTGTTTTTGTTTTGTTCCTTGTTAATTCTTGAAAAGTGTCTTTGGGTCCTTAAAAAAGCGCTATATAAATATCATGCATTATTATTATTACAAAATGTCAATTGAATCTTATGGTGAATAATTAATATAAAAATGACAATCATGAATATGAATAATTGTATTTTATATACACAATATATACTTTATGCACATTAATAACATTAATAATTATAAAACATATAAACAAGGTTAATTATTATTTGGGACAGTTTGTATAATACAAAAAAAAAAATATTAAAAAGAAGTACTTCACTCAAATGGTATTTTGTAATATTATTCATGTTCAATACTTTAATTAATGTTCTAATGGCAAATCAGTGTATATTCCTTAAATTTGAACTAGAGCGCACATTTCAGATGACTTAATGAAATAGTAGACAATACAATCACATGTACTTATGCACAGAATAAAAACATTAACAAAAGGTTACCTTTAAAATCAGATTAACAAAACAACAAACAGATCAATGGATTACCTTGCGTTTATAACATTTTGACAAACTATTAGCATAAATGAATCAAACATTTTTATATTAATTAGAAAATGCGGTATTTTGTGAATACATTTCTGTCAACTTTATAACAGAAACAAAATCATTTAAAATAAAATGTGTATTTAGTGGATTTTTTACATGAACGCTCCTTTTTGTGAACTTTGTTGGTATAGTTTCAGTTTCAAGGGCAGTCATCCATATAAGACATATTAATGCTCCCTCTGAGGTGTTGTGAAGGACAACTAGAACAACGTTCAGAATGGTTAGCATATACATGCGTACTAGCACACACAGCCCTTACGCCAATACTACTAACTCCGTTGGAATCCCCCATTGATTGGGTCATTGACATGTGACTTTTTTGAGACCCGTTTCTAGACAAACAAATGTCAACATATTCCTTATCACTGACTTCAGCACCGCAGATCCCAAAGAAGGTAATCTAAAATAGTATAAACCGCTCCTTCCAGAACGGGGTACCCCAAATGAAAGACAGCATCTATTGCCTTTTCGTTTGCAGTTTTCTTGTCGCTAGAGACAAAGGCATAAGATATGTAAGCAGAGAAGTCCACTGAGAAACCGATGCAGATGACAAGATTGATCATGGACACAGAGTCCAGATTGACATCCCACAATGCCTTGAAACCAGCCACACCCACTATGACAGAGGCGATGGCAAAGGTCACCCACAGAGAACATATAGGGCTGGGGATCAACATGAGGGAGATCACCAGCATGGCCAGAGTGGCAACAACAATGTTCTGGATGGTGTTACTAACAACGACGGCGTACTGGTCAAAATATATGAAAGCAGGGTGGTAAACCACCAAATTCACAGGACACTTTTTAGCTGTGTTTCTGAGATTATTCAACATGTTCTTTTCAACAACAGCCGTACTAGGCAACAATGACTTTGTTGGAAATATTCACATCTCATGTGAAACCTGAAAGTTGTAAAAATGAAGATAAACTTGCCATGAATATTATTTGAAACATAACCTGGTATCAAATATACTTTTCTCAACCACTGGTTGACCATCCATTTGGAGCCCTTCAAGACTTTTTCTATCAATTTCATCCCAATATCTAAACTTACTGTCAGCCACTATAACCACAACATCTGGGCTCAGAAAATAACTGGTTCTCATAATAACTAGCCACATATAAGCCATCAGTTGCCAGGTTTTTAAGTTATATGCCCTCTTGTATCTGGAAACAACCATAGATACTTTTATTTTAATTATTTGGGGTTCTAGAACCAAATCCCCTTAAATACATTGTTTCAGTAGTTGACAAATTGAAGTTTATAATATGGTAAATTGGCCGCTCCAGTGGAAATGTTTTTTGATTTATTGGGAAAATTGCAAAAAGTGTTACAACTGTCTGTCAGCACCCCAGACGATGGCCATGGAAGATTGTTGAATGGGGAACTAATGAGCAGAAGAGCTCATTAAAGGCTAGAGAATGTGTAATTCAATTAAATTGCTAGCTAAACTAGAAGGTTAATTTTATAATGGACACTCGGTTGAGTTGTTTTTTGTCTCGTCAATAGTTATGGAGTCATGAATACCACGCCTTTCAAAATTACAGATTTTGAATATTTTTTTTAAAAATTATTTTATTTGAGTGAATCTGACTTTAATGTTTCCCATCCCAGACACTGCATGCTATTAAAGGTGTGAATAGGGTCTGTCAAGTAAAATAATATTAATAATTTCTGTGTTAGAGCAATTCCATTCTAAATGTTTTGTTGTAGTTGAAATGTGTTACGAGCTATTTTAAACCCTGAAAACACAACATCTCAGAAAAATACACGTGTTCAACTTAAGAACCTACAAATGTGATAGGTAACAACTAAGTGTCACGGTGTTGTAGTGAGGCGGAACCATACGCAGACATATTTCCAAACAAAAGGTGTATTTAATCCCAAAACAAACAAACAAACTCTACACGGACTGTAAACGTAAAATGAAAGGACTAACTAACATAAAAACGATATACAGAAAACATGTAAAGCATTCGCTTGAAACAGAATTAAACAGAGACAAACCGTG
>JACXGK010003158.1:0-13395 GCA_016801125.1 Novumbra hubbsi | reverse complement strand
AGATTGTTTTTTAATCAAATATGTAAATATCATGGGATAATCTGATCAACCTGCCTGTAAATAACCATCAAAAACACAGATAATTTTAATATTCTTGGCAATTATTTTGTAAACTTTATCCTCCACTGCTTGTTATACTGAAATAAAGATAGTCAACAACACCAGGCCCCATTGCTTGAAAGCAAAACGTAAAGTAGCAGCTAATCTTTAACAGACAACGTCAAAAAAGTTCCAATCATCAACAAAAACATACTAATGAATAATTGATCGTATAATAAACAACTTGCTACTTATCCACCTGGAACAGCTGTCCTAACGCTGTTTCACTTGGATAGGGGAAACTCGATAGCGGAACCTTGATGTACAAAAAAAAAACAGTGCATTTCATAATCCTTTTGGGTTTGTCCATCTATAACCCATCAGTGCATATGTTTATGGGACTTTCAAGTTGAACCCCTTAGTGCATTTTACTTTCTCGCTGGAAATGAACAGTAAAAAGAAACGAAAAGTTTGTCCCTCACTTGCTCCGCTCAGATTTAACGTTACTCGTTATTTATTGGGGTTTAGAAAAGGATCTAAAGTCTTGTAGAAAATGCAGCTGCCATGTCCTCTTTTTGATCATTGTTTTGAGATTCACCCTCAGTGCCCTCCTTCAGGATCGTTATCAATGTAGAAAGTGTGCTGTTTGGGTCCAGCAATTTTACCAATGGCACATTCAAACCCCTCTCCTGAAAGACGAGGTTCTGCAGGGTCATGGCCAGCATTGAGTCAAGGCCTAAGGCGGTAAGAGAAGAATTGTCATTCAAACCATTCTTGTCAACACCAATTGTTTCACTTAGTACAGATCTTGCATATTCACTTGGCGAGGAGGAAGTGGAATTGAGTACCATGCGGGACTCTTTTAGTACGGCTTTTCGCATCCCCTCGGTAACTAATGATGTCATTCGCATGGTCATTGCGGAATTTTGAGCCATCACATTGTTTCTCATTTTTTGGAAGTTAAACTTGCAAATAGCCTGTTGGGGTCTGTTTATCTTTAGGCATTGTTCCAAACTTTTGTAAATCTCTGTAATATCCATAACCATTATTCCCTTTGCCTCAAGTAACCTATGGAAGTTATCTTTGTTCAGAAGGAGACCAAGATTTAAAGCCCCCCAATTAATAGACTGGGCGGCAAGTCCATTTCTTCGTCTATAATGGCAGAATGTGTCCAAGAATGAATTGGCTGCTGCGTAGTTTGTCTGTGAGACATTACCAATAAAAGCAGAAATAGAGGAGTAGCACACAAAGTAATCTAACTTACAGTGTTTTGTGGCATGATGTAGATTCAGAGTCCCGTTCACTTTGGGCTTCAGGACTTTCTCATAATGAGATCTGTCAAGAGTTTCCATCAGGCCATCATGCAGGACGACTGCACTGTGAAAAACCCCTTTGATTGGACAGGAGGGAAATTTCTGGCCAATGTGACTAATCACTCTGAGTACCTGATCCGACACAGAGACATCACATCCCATACATGCGATATGGACACTGTACTTTTTCTCCAAAGTGCAGATCTCCTGTTGTATGTCTGGTGAGGGGCTTCTTCTGGAGAGGATGAATATATACCCTCCCCCTTTCTGAGAAATGAACTTCACAGTTTCAAATCCCAGCCCAGTGAGACCACCAGTGACGATGTACACAGAGTTCTTTTGGAAAACCTGGTTGGGATTGGGCGGCAAAGGAATGTTCGATGTAGCTCCTTTGGTATCATCCTTGCCTAGAACCACAACAGACAGGGTCTGTAAACAAAAGTATGATTCAGATTCCTCCACTCTGATGCATTCCGATGGCTCTTGCTGAAAGGTTGAGGTCTGTAGAACAAATGATTTCCTGTCCAAATGCATGGACTTGATCCAGCGATAAATGTTTGGTTTCTGGGCAATGAGAGATCCCTTTCGTAGGATGCTAGACATGTGAAGGGTTTGCATTTGTACAGTGTCCTTCACACTTTGGAAAACACTCTTTGTTAGCCAGCCTTGGGTTTGGGAATCACATACAAGGATGATGTGTTTGATGCCAGGAAAATTGCCTGCTTTTGCCAACAACGAATTGTCAAATGGTGGTAGGAGGACAAAAGCATCCATTTTATCAGAATTTGTAAACAGCCCTTTGGACTGTGACCCGACAAGGACATTCCACCCTGATTTATTTGCGGTTTGTGTTAAGACCCTTACCAGAGCAGAATTAGGAAAAGAAGAGATAATTCCTAACATTCTCTGTTGTTTGATTCTTGGTAACGCTCTGTGCATTACTTCCCATGCCAGCACAAAATAGGAAATACATGGAGCCTTGTTAAGGAATGGGAGCCACTTTGTTTTGTAGCATGCTCCTTCGGGAATCATGATTGCAGATGACGCAGGAACAGGATAACATGAGACAACATGGTCTCCCACTTTCAGTTTGCTCACCTCTTTGCCTACAGCTGTAATAGTGCCACTAAAGTCAAGGGCCAAAAGCTGATGGTTCTGAGATGCGTGTTTGTTCCAGTACATTGTCTGACCAAAGTTGAGATCTGAGACGCTCACAGGGTAGAAGTCTGAAGAATGAACACAAATCTTACTGAGCTGAATCTCAACAAATTTCTTAGGGATGTCTTTCTCCTCAAATTTACAGCCAATGGCAGACAGGTTAATGGTTCTGAAGGGATCGGCTGTTTGAAAGATACATGGCTCAGACAATGAAGAGTAAATACTTTTCTCAGAGCACTCATTAGTTTCCATTGAAGTATGTACAATTTCCGATTTAAAAATCAGACCATCTTTCACAACCAACTCCTGGTATTTGCTACAAGGGAATGACATTAAAACCTGAGACAAAGCTCTAATGTCCTCTGTAGAGACAGAACTGAGGTCAATCAGCTGGAAGGAAAGATCTGGCATTTCGGCAGCACATGCTCTTATCATGCCTGAGAGGACAAACCCTGGGCTGATGCGATCCACAGTGTTTTCTGCTGATCTGTGAGTTATTACTCGGATGGAATTTGGAAAACTACTTGCCCTTAGTTCCAGGACTATCTGGCGGAACAACTCGCAGCTGTTTAGCATAATCTCCAGGACCTTCTCAGTTTTGAGTGCTGTGACGTCTTCCTCACCCCAGACAAACAAAACATCTTGAATGTTTTGATTGATATCTGATATATTATGGTTATCCAGAAGTGTGGGAAATCCGTGTCTCAAGAAATCCTTGGCATGTGCAAAGGAAATGTATCGAGACCCTGAGCTCAAGTGTTGCAGAATGGCTTTGGAGATACTTACCTGGTCAGAAATGACCAAGGCTGTTGAGGTCTTAGAGGACTTAATGTCCTCAGAAACCACCTTGAAGTCATTGTGGAAGAAGTATTCCTCAACGATACGAGAACGACTCTCAAGGTACTTTATCATCACATTCTTAAGCTCAACTAACACTTTTCCTTCTTTGTCTGTAAAACAACCACATACTTCAAAGTGACTGACTCCTAAATCTACTGCTCTCACATAGACAATCATTTCCCGTTGCAGAGGTTCAAAGACAACCAGGCTGCCTATTTTGGCTGGAAACCCGGAACTGTCAGAAAACCCTTGTGATACAGTAACAGGAGCAAGTTGCATCAGGAAGTCCAGAACTATAGGATGGATGCAGAAATCATGCAACTGAGACAGCAACTCCTGAGAAACAGTGACAACTGAAAAAGCCTCCCTGAACTCTTCACCATAATGCACATCCCCCTTGTTTTGGAAAATGGGGCCATACTGAAACCCACCTTGCCCCATGTTATAAAACTCCACAGAACTCACCACTGACTGGCATCGTTTGGACAAAGTGTTAAGGGAAATGTTTTGCTCTTTAAATTGCAGTCTTGGCTTACACACTATTGTCCCTGATGCATAGGTTGCGGAGGTAGAGTGTATCCTTACATGCGTTTCATTCTCTGTCGGTTGAAGTTGCACTTTCATCTCTGGGGCATTTTTTGTGAAGACAAATGGACTTAGAAAGGTAATGTTGATTTGCACGCAATTGAGTGGCACCTTTGGTTTAACACTCAGCATGAAAGCTGACAAACCCAACTCAGTATATAAAGCACCAGGTACAATGGCAACACCGTTGTGTTTATGTTCATGCAAGTAGGATACTGAGTCAGAAAACAGATCACAGCTAAAGCTAGTCCCCTCACTTCCTATCTGGGTTAGCACAGGATGAGTTTGTATTTGTTTTATCCTGGACGCAGGAATTCTAATATCTTTCTTAGTTGAATCAAACTGATATACAGGGAAGGATGTTAATAATGTCTCTCGTCCTCTGTAGAACATTTCCCAGTTTATCTGAACCCCCAACTCAAACAGCTTGGACGCAGCATTCAAAATTGTCTCATGGTCTTTATCTTGCTGCACTGAGGTTAGCACTTGGGTATCATTTCCCAGAGTCTCCTGGATGTTTCTTTGTAGGGCCCTTCTAGGCCCTATCTCGACAAAGACCACATTTGTCTTTCCCTTGGCAGCTGATCTCACTGCCTGTTCAAATGAAACTGGCTCTCGAATGTTCTTGGCCCAGTATTTGCCTGTGGTGAAGTCTGTCTGCTCTGCTTTTTTACCTGTCACTGTTGAGAACAATTCTGATTCTACATCATTGACCTGTAAAGAGCCAATACTGTCTACAATTCGAGAGAGGATAGGATCCATCATCTGGCTGTGATATGCGGCAGGGACATCTAGGACACGGAGGAACAGATTCTTACTCTTGACTGATGCGCTTAGCTTTTGATGGAGATCCTCTATAGCCTCTGCATCACCTGAGAGGGTGCAGGACTGTGGACTGTTGAAGGCTGCGATGCAAACCTTATTTGAATAAGAGGGAAGGAGGCTTAGGACCTCTGTCACCAACATGTTACTGACCACAAGCATTTTCCCTCCTGTCACCTTACTCTGCAGAGTACTGCGGAAATAGATCACCTTCACTGCATCCTCAAGGGACAACAGACCTGAACAATGGGCAGCAGCCACCTCTCCAACAGAGTGGCCCAGAATGGCATCAGGCTTGATGCCCCAGTGCTTGAGAAGACTGGCAATGCCCACCTGGATGGCAAAGAGTAGGGGCTGAACAACATCTGGTTTTAAAAGGTCCTTACTCTCAGACTCGCTCTCAAGTATCTCCACAATACCCATGTGATTGAACCTTTGGAAAAGCACTTCAACCTCCCTGATCTTCTCTCTGAACACAGGCTCGTGTTTTAGGAGCTGCTTGCACATCCCGTGGTAAGTCACACCATTCCCACAAAAGACAAATACCAATCTGGAATCTGAAGACAAGGGAATGGAAGTTTTACTCAGGGCAGACTTGAGTTGATCCTTCAGATCCACCAGAGAGGAAGTTCTGAAAGCCTTTTTGTATTTGTGTTTTAAGTGACTTCTCTTACAAGCGGATGTGTATGCAAGAGCTTCTAGATCTACTTTGTTGTCTTTGTCTATCTGTTCAATTGTGTGCTCCATCGTCATAATAATCGACTTTTCAGAACTTGCAGAAAGTACAAAATACTTGTGTGATTTCCCACCATTTCTTTCAGAAAGATTTGAGCGTTTGTGTTGTTTGACAACAACATGTGCATTTGTTCCTCCAAAACCAAAGTTATTTATCCCTGCAACCCTTTCAACAGAATCTCCCCACTTTTCTGCTTTGGTTGGTACTTTTACATTTAAAGCTTTAGCATCAATACTGGCATTGTCCTCAGAATAGAAGAGTGAAGGGACAATGGTTTCATGCTTCATCATTAGAAGTACCTTGATGAGCCCGGCCACTCCAGCTGCAGATTCTGTGTGACCGATGTTGCCTTTCACAGAGCCGATGCGAAGTGTCTCTAGACCTGGAGGTCTGGCTTTGGCGATTACTTTGGAGATGCTGCCAGCTTCTATGGGATCCCCCACTGGAGTTCCAGTCCCATGAGCCTCTATGTACTGGACAGCTGACCGGTCAGACTCTGAATAGATTCTGCGCAGAAGATCCTCCTGCTGGACCATAGACGGCTTGGTGATTGGAGTGACTGTGTGGCCATCCTGGTTTACCGCAGTTTTGGTGATGATGCCCCAAATATTGTCATTGTCTTTGAGAGCCTGTGAAATTAAGAATTATTGTTAAATATCTTCTGTAGTCTTAGAGAAAACTTGAAAGTCTACAAGTTTTAAAACTAAGCCTACATGGCCTACTTTCAGGCCATGCTCATATTAATACCCCAGGTAAACAGGAAGTGGGTTAGAATTCGATGGCTCCACATGAGATTATATGCTAATCTTTATGCTATATTAGTGATTTCATCAAATGTAATTGTAAAATATTTACCTTCTTCAGTGGCTTCAGCAGAACAATCCCACAACCCTCTCCTCTGCCATAGCCGTCCGCTCTGCTGGAGAAAGGCTTGCTGGTGCCTTCGGGAGAAATCATCTTTGCCTTGCTGAGAGCCACGAAGACAGATGGCTGTATGATACAGCTCACACCCCCACAGAGAGCCATCTCGCAGTCACCTGAAGAAATGAAGGAATGTCAAATCTACTGTATATTATATTATCAACTGTATACATTATTTATAGGTGTATATGCATAAATGTATGCATATATGCACATATGCAACCCTGTTTTTCTTTTTAAGTTGGGATGCTGCGTAAAATGTAAATAACAACAGAATGTTATTATGAGTGAGTCAGGTAAAACAACACACAATAGAAAAAGGCTCCAAGACAACCAAGACACTATAAGCACATTCCCTTTTTGATGCCAACGACACGTGACAAAATGTTTTTGACATGGGCCAAGGACAGGTCACTATGTTTCTGGCGAACAGACTTTGCCCAATCCCCCAATGCCCTACCCAGCATTCCAGGTGGGACCAAGGACAGCCCCACCACACTTCACACTTGAGCCCCAGTAGGTGAGCAGGTGATTTGCATATTCAGTGTTGGCCTGGGTAACCGTTGGCACTGGCTCAACTATATTATCTCCAGGCATGTTATACCAAGAGACCAAGCAATAAGGGAAACTTTAAGTTAAGAATTTAACTTTGGTTCTTCCCATGGAAGGGAACAAGGTAGGACACCAACACCTTCTTTGGCCTTAGAAGATGTGAATGAAGAGAATTAAAATGGTGTCTCTTGGCTCGTCACACCTCTTACACTTCCTCAGGGAACATTCATGACATGGACGGACAGAATGTTCCTATTACCGACCTTGTCTGATGGCTTGACAAGCGAAGTGAAGTGCCACCAGAGAGGAAGAGCAGGCGCTGTCGATGGACACTGAGGGTCCAGTGAAGTTGAAGACGTAGGAGACACGGTTGGCTGCTATACTCATAGCTAGGCCCGTGCCTGTCCAGTGGGAGATTATATTTGGGTTGACACTTCCAGCAGATTGCTCATAATCTCTGTTCATTAACCCTTCAAGAAAACAAACATGAATTAGCAAATTGAAACTGAAGCATTGGTAACCGATCACTATAGCACTAGTCAAACAAAATAATATATTTTTGCTGTTAGTTTGAGTTAACGTATATTTTTTCTCCAAGTTCTATCATTTAGATTACTTGGGGGAGATAAATATATTTTGTTGCCCTCACTCTAAACTGCTCTTCCTGGGTGAGAGGGTGGCTTGTTTCAAGACAGAGTCTGTTTGTAAGGGGACCGGGCAAAACGATGGTTTGGTTGGGGATCAAAACGCACGACGTGAGGGAGGAGGTTGGAGTGAAGTTGAGGGAAGCTCTGAGGGAAATGAGCAGCGTTGTACAGAGAGGAAGTGTGAGGGAGAGCTCAGATAAATATCTGTTGCAATTTGTCAATTACAACATAACCATAAACAGTTTTACTTTTGGCTTACTATATGTAGCTGCTGAGGCTTTTAGCAAGTGAAGTTTTAGTTCATCTTCTACTAATCCAAATTTGTTCGATCCCATGTGTGGCAGACTGTGTCACTAACCACTACGTTATTTAACAATGTGTAGTCAGTCAGTCTGTCAGAGACATTTGCTCTAGGTGGCTGGTTATTGTTCTAATGGCACTGATTAATCCATAGGTGGCGCTGTAATAAGTGTGTCACTTGTAACCTATTGGCCAGCAGCAGTGTTTAATGTACAGGCCTGGGAACGTGTGTGCTGGTTTCTCTAGTCATTATGAACACATTTGCCCTATGAACATATACGCCTAAAGGAAACAAAGAGCCACCACCATACACATTGCCAGGGCCGTAGTTTAATCAAATGCTTTGCGTTTTTCTTTGGTCATGGAAACTGCGAAAGCCTGGTTACGTATTGAGTACAGGAAAAGACACTTTGGACTAGTAAGGGGAATGTTAAAGACACCATAAAACCTAATAGAGAAGGTCTGGTCTGTGACAAACATGATTGATGTCTGATTGGTATCGAGGGATTCACAGACTTATATAGTTTGGTCGTCTGTTGATACAATGAGAGTCTGTTCTTTGTCCTTTAGGAATGTGGCCATTAACAATGACTCTTCTCCACTTTGGATGAAGGTTTTCGGTTTTGGGAAGCCTATTTGGATAAATTGCTTAAGACATGATGAAGGATGACACATGTTGCTTACACAGGATGTCTATGCAAATTCTTGTCTCCATCCAATCTGTATAAGTATTGAATGTATTTTCAAATGTCTCCAGAGACTATTTGCTGTTACTTAGGTGGCTGTGAACTTTACTCTCCTTGCAAGTATTTTTATTAAACTGTTAATTGTGCAACAGAGTTGTCCTTGTTCTTACCTCCTTAGTTCTAAACAGAATAAACTTAATAAATTGCCATCATAGTGCATCATCAGCTGGTTTGGGGCATCCAGTCTGGAACTGACAGGAACATGAACAGATTTTTTCTCCCCGCAAGTTGAACAAAGGGTTACCTGTCCTATCTACACTGGCACATATTTTTACACCATACACACACATTGACTCTGTACTCCCTGGATGTGTTATTTAGAGTTTTCTGAATTTAATTCATATGATTATTTGCGTAATTTAGTTTACCACATTTGATAACATTTTACATTAGTACATCTAGTAACAGCAACAGATAACTAAATGTCAGAATATGTTGTTCAACTTACCCAAATACACTCCTGTTCTGGTGCCACTGGCCTCTTCCATTGGTATCCCAGCATTTTCCAGAGCTCTATATGTACACTGAAGAAGGTATTTCTGCTGAGGGTCCATTTGTTCCGCTTCAGGCTCAGTGATGCCAAAGAACTTGTGATCGAACTCATTGAACCTGTGAAAATGATAAGCAATGTTATTTTGTACAGTAATATCTTGTGACAGCCTGTCAGGTCCAGAGGCAGTTTTTATTTAAAAATGCATTTCTAGGAGAACGTTTACTTACTCTATCAACACCAATTAAGTAACAGTTATTTACACCAATTATTTACCCATCAATGAGCGCTGCCTTGGCTGTGCATGACTTTCCCACTTTGTTGTTATCAGGGTCGTACCACTGGGAACAGTCAAACCTCTCAGTTGGGATCGGCACTGCACAGTTCTTCCCCTCCAGTAGAACCTTCCAGAAATTCTCAAGTCCTTCTCCTATTTATACACATACAGTAAATGTAAGTTATGGTTAAATAGTTTGCTAATTTGAATTTCAAACAGTTATTTCGAAGTTGGAGTGTGCAAATTGCTTTTGCCATTTAGGATTTTTTTTTTTTTTATGCATTCAGGGCCTTTGCAAAGTATTCAAAACCCTTCATGTTTTTACATTAGAGCCTAACATTTATGATTTTTTACCACCAATTCTGAAAAGAAAAAATGCATTATAGTCCCCATACAGAGAAAGAAACAATGCCGGATAACTTCTCCTTATTTACAGTATATAAACAAGTCTTCAAAATACATAACTGCCTCTAAATTGGAACAGCATTTTAGGTACTCTACAGATAATGTGTAAAATACATGGAAAATGTATACTGACCTATTACATATGCATACTTTATATGAGGTTTCATAAAAAACGTTTGTATTTGACTAAACATTTTATGGCTCTGCACTCTTTGCAAAATAGATGAAGTCCAATAAATAATGTACAGTAGGGAGAACAAGTATTTGATACACTGCCCATTTTGCAGGTTTTCCTACTTACAAAGCATGTAGAGGTCTGTAATTGTTATCATAGGTACACTTCAACTGTCATCAGTTTGCTTGGTAGTCAAACAAATAGATCAGTTTTGTAATACCTATTTATTAATAAGTGATTTACTGTTTAGACGAGTTATCTAGTTGTCAATCCAATTAATTAGCATTGACGAAATTGGCCACGCAGCCACATTATTTCTGTATGCGCATTGAGACCAGGTATTTTCTAGCAAAATTATACGTGAAATTTTTTTTAAGGTTTATTATGCCCTCTGTTATTTCGGCCAATCGATTCTACCAATCTACTTTAAAAGCTGTCCGATCAGGACTTGTAGCTATGTTTGCAGTTGTAGAAGTTACATTTTTGCGTTAAAAAGTTCAGAAGTTAAAAAGTTCATTTTTGTGGCGTATAGGTGCTTTTGCTACTGTGTACAAAAACACAGTTCAGTTACTGCGACAGCAGGTGAGGCATATGTGTATAGTGCCCTACTTCAGCTCTGATTGTCTAATGTGCGCAAGGGTTAAAGATTGACATGTTGACGCGCTCTGGCTACAACAATTCATTTTATCAGTGATCATATTTTACCCTAAATGGTAATTTGGCTATACGATGTCCAATTGACAGTTTTTCCAATCATGTGTAAGTTGTATAAAATAACGTCCAAATGAAGTTAATTTAATATGGCCTCTAATATGGGCCCTTTTAATCCATATATATTTTACGCACCGCATTTCCTATACTTAGTTAACTTATTGAAAAACATTTGACAGTTTTTCCGAAATCTGATTTTCCTGTAAATAAATACAAAATGTTACCTCCGGGAAAATTGCAGCCAATACCGATGACAGCAATGTCGTCCTCAGCATCGCCCATCTTTACATCTGTCAGAAACTGCAAAGGGAGAATTCAATATCAATCTGGATCAGGAAAATGTAGATTGTGAAACAAATATTGTTGATATTCAAGTATTTTAGATTTTAGATCACTCAAATAGTGCCATCAAATTGTATAAAATGAGTCAGTGAACTTGTAGAAGCACCTGCCTCGTGGGTGATGAATTTTGTTTGGCAATACTACCTACGCCCCCGTCACCCTTTTATATCAGATTACTATGAGGAGTGTAAATGTATAATTTGAGGAAGAAGGAAGTAAACTTCTGTGAAACAAAGTCATATGTGTTAATTATTTATTCCTTGAAAACAAATGAAAGCAAGATTGTCTGCTTCAACTGTGATTGTTAAAACATTGCTGATATAGTTTAATATTGTGATTATTTTTTTATTTTTGTTTGAAAAAGTTTCCACATGTCTATTACATGTTAATATTATGCAAGTACATTTCTGTTACATGTTGATATTATAAGAGTAAATGTCTTTTACATGTTCATAGTGTATAAGTACATGTCTATTACATGTAAATATTAGTGAATAATAATAAATAGACACACATTTTCAGTTGAAACCTATTTAATATGTAACAGGCCTGCATGCAATATTTTCCTAAACCTGCACTTAAAATGGATGCATTTACATCCAATAATGTAATGTGTAATTAAAATGCACATATTTTCATGTTAAACAATTTTAAGGTGGTTTGATGCCATGTTGTTAACTGAAGATATACTATGATTTGCAGTAAATTTGCAGTAAAGCAAGTTATTTGTTTTAGGATCCAAGGTCACATTTTTATTGACCGAAACTGAGTCATGTTCTAAAGTACAGTTTTAAGAACTGGCCATGACTTAATGACTTCCCTGTCCTGAAGAGGTCAGCTTGTTAATCTACTTGGTTTGTAACCTAACTTTGATAATAATGAACTAGCATAAATACACACACACACCTTTGAAAATAACTTTCACATCAGAAATAACAGGCCCTTTATCCAGGCCCAGCTCCAGACAGGGTTGGAGTTGGGAATCCCTAGACCTGGTACATGATTCCATAGGGGTTGGTACATGATTCCATTAGGGTTGGTACATGATTCCATTAGGGTTGGTACATGATTCCATAGGGGTTGGTAAATGATCCCATAGGGGTTAGTACATGATTCCATTAGGGTTGGTATATAATCCGATATGGGTTGGTACATGATTCCATGGGGGTTGGTACATGATCCCATAGGGGTTAGAACATGATCCCATAGGGTTGGTACATAATTCCATAGGGGTTGGTACATGATCCCATTGGGGTTGGTACATGATCCCATTGGGGTTGGTACATGATCCCATAGGGGTTAGTACATGATTCCATAGCGGTTTATACATGATCCCATAGGGGTTGGTACATGATCCCATAGGGGTTGGTAAATGATCCCATAGGGGTTGGTATATGATTCCATAAGGGAGGGTACATAGTCCAATAGGGGTTGGTATATGATCCCATAGGGGTTGGTACATGATTCCATAGGGGTTGGTACATTATCCTATAGGGGTTGGAACATTATTCCATAGGAGTTGGTACATGATATCATAGGGTTTGGTACCTAATCCTAGGAAGTCAAATTATTTGTCTGATTGATTTTCAGTAGAGATAAATACATTTTAATGCCGTTTAGATTGAATAAGATGAGATCTCTTTGAGCCACGGTTACAGACACAGGTCTCTATAATCACTCAGCATTTATATTCCTTAAATACATGCCATAATGTACCATTTTCAAGGACCCTTTTTTGTTTGACATTGTCACATTTCAACTAGTGGGCAAAATGTCATCCCCCTCAGTCTGTCCATTGCAGAGGTGCCTTCTGCACTTAGCAGGGTGGATGCAAGCAAGGCGGCTGGTCCTGATGGTGTTCCAGAGATGTGATCAGATTGACAAGTTGAATCTTATCTAAATTGCAGACTGCATCTATAAACAACAATTTCTTTCAATAACGTCCCCTGGTTCTCTACCCCCAGGGAAGTTCTTAGGAAAGTGGGTGGATATGTTTTTTTTATGTTGAGAAATGACATTTCATTATGTTACAGCCGTATTGTTGTCCTGTTGGAAGATGAACCTTCGCCCCAGTCTGAGGTGCCTAGCGCTCTGGAGCAGGTTTCCAAGGTTTTCATGGATGGCTCTGTACATTGCCGCATTCATTTTTCCCTCAATCCCAACTAGTCTCCCAGTTTCTGCCGCTGAAATAAATCCCCACAGCATGATGCTGCCATGGCCATGCTTCGCTATGGGGATGGTTTTGGCCAGGTGATGGTTTTGGCCAGGTGATGAGCGGTGCCTGCTTTACTCCAGACATGACGCTTGGCTTTCAGGCCAAAGAGTTCAATCTTTTG
>JACXGK010003157.1:36182-47406 GCA_016801125.1 Novumbra hubbsi | reverse complement strand
TTTTTTTTTTTACTAAAATCTAATGAGGCAAACACACAATACACACACACAAACACACACGATCATTACCAGAATCCCTATAGTTTGTTTTATCCATCAGCCAATTAGGATTCGTATGACTTTGTTTGCCGCTCTGAAGCTGCTTTACAAAGATGTAATTGATCCAGACTGCGTGTGTGTGTGTATTCATGCGTGTTTTAGTGTGCTCCGTTGTGTGTGTAACTGCTTGCATGTGTCTCTGTGTGTGTGTGTGTGTGTGTGCGAGAAAAAGAGAGAGATTGAGTGTGTGTGTTTCTCACAATTAATCTCTGCTAGATGCATTGAGCTTGATTAGAAAGAGAGGACAGGGATTGGACGGGACTGATGGAGGTTTTACATAATGGACATAACAACATGTTGATTGGTTAGAAAGAGAGGACAGGGATTGGACGGGACTGATGGAGATTTTACATAATGGACATAACAACATGTTGATTGGTTAGAAAGAGAGGACAGGGATTGGACGGGACTCATTTCTGTGTAGATATTGAAATGCAACCGGGTTGGACCTCTCTCCGGGACTCATTGACCCGGTCCCTCCTCTCCTCAACCACTGCACAAAACACTCGTAGAGCCACCACATTTCGCTAGGCAGTATTTTACCTTTGGGTGCCATTTTACACACCGCCAAACACCAAATCATATCTCTGCATACATGCCTTCCTCACTGTGCGCTCCAATGACTTCACAAGAGAAGGATGGAAATATGTTTCAAATGTGTTGACCGTAACAACAGCATATAGACTGCGAAAGCCAATAATCCATGCCTGTAAATGTACATAACATAAATCATTAAATATTCGGTAAAAATATGCCAGACCCTAATTAGAACAGTTGTTCTCCAAACTCAGCCTGGGTACCGATGGCTTGCCATTCTACCTGGTAGTTACACTACATTACTTTGGTGTCTCGGGTCGATAGCGGTTCCTGATTAGGGGCCTAGAGGATACCGGTGGACGGCTCTGGTTCCAGAGACCCAGTTTAGAACCAGTATATTAATGCATTATTATCAGCATTATAGGTTTAAAATAAACTGCTTCAGTGTTTGCAGTTAAAATATATCTTGGTCGGTACTGGAAAGTAATTACATTAGGGTGAGATTGGAGTTGAGAAAGTATATCCCAGAACAGTGTTTTCCGTCAATCCTGTTAGTATCGACACATCGTCTGATGACATACTTAGAGAACGATGTCTGGCGTGGGGTTCTGAGAAACGCACGCTACATATTCAGCCGTCGCAGGAATGATGCATCATTAAAATACCCAGTGTCGGGAAAGCGGGCGCTGATTGCTGTGAAGCCGCACACACAACCCAAAACCCCTCTTCCAACCAGCTGAAGACACTCCAGGGCGATAGCAGGTAGTCAGTGGATGGATGGTAAATATCTGCACTTTATTACATTTAACAGTCTAGATTCTGTGATGGCTGTGATCAAAGGCAAACCGTGCCATCTTCATTCAAAGGACACACACACACACAGCCACACACACATTTCTACTTCCCTGACTCGTTCAATATTTTCCATAGAGGGAGACAGAGACAGGGAGACAGACAGAGTCAGACAGAGAGACAGGGAAACAGAGTCAGACAGAGAGACATGGAGACAAACAGAGTCAGACAGAGAGACAGACAGAGTCAGACAAAGAGACAGGGAGAGGGAAACAGGGAGACAAAGAGAGGGAGGCAGGGAGAGTCAGACAGAGAGGGAGACAGATAAACTGTAAGAGAGAGAGACAGGAAGTGTCAGACAGAGACTGTAAAAGGGAGCGACAGGAAGAGAGAGAGACAGGGAGAGTCAAGACAGACGGACGGACAGGGAGAGTCAGACACAAGGAGACACAGAGAGAGAACTGAGAAAGAGCTGAGAGACGGAGAGAGCTGAGTGAGAGAAATACATAAAAGAGAGGTGAGAGAGATTGAGAGAAAGATCCTGAGAGAGAAAGATAGAAAGAGCATTGGGAGTGAAGTGTCTGGCCCAGTGTCTGACAGGCCAAGTGGAGGGTCCTTCTATCAGAACACTGCTCCATAACAGCACCTCCGGGGATCCACCTTCAGCTCCTTCAGCACAAACCACAAGCATTTGGTTATCAGGGGAAAGGCAGCCCGGAGGTGCAACCCGTTGCCCCGGCTTGGTACTTTATGTTACACCTGCTGGGCTCCCTTAAAATCACAATGAAGAAAAAATTACCTCCCAAACCTTGTCGTAAGTAACCTAGTTCAAAGACGACTCTTACCATCGCGATCGATCAACTGTCTGCGTGGCCAGATAACCGAGTTCTACGGTGTTTCAAAAGAAAACAAGTACCACTTGAACCCGGGGACGGCCCACAGCCACTAAAAACAATATTTGCCCAGGCTCTTGGTTGTCTGGAGAGTCTTGTAAACAGACCATGAACACTGTCGCAATGTCGCCCAGATAAAGTTAATGCACTGCCTCCTCTGGATGAATGCAGAGCAGCGACACCCCGAGCTACAGGGCTCCATCACGGTGGTATTTCAACCCCAAAGTGAGGACGTTTCATGGGACAAAGTGAGGACGTATCATGGGACAAAGTGAGGACGTATCATGGGACAAAGTGAGGACGTATCATGGGACAAAGTGAGGACGTATCATGGGACAAAGTGAGGACGTATCATGGGACAAAGTGAGGACGTATCATGGGACAAAGTAAGGACGTATCATGGGAAAAAGTGAGGACGTATCATGGGACAAAGTGAGGACGTATCATTGGACAAAGTGAGGACGTATCATGGAAAAAACATTTGTTCAACTGCATTGGCGCTTCAGTAATATATTCAGGTGCTGGTCACGCATTAGTTAGGAAAAAAATAAACAGCCTGCACGTTTCCGTGGAAGACAATTACATAATTGCCAATTAAATTACTGGATGAAGCTGTGAGAGAGGTTTAAACACACACACAGAGACACATCGGGCTATTCCAACACATACCATTGTAATGCTCAGTTCTGTTTTCTTTTCTTTTACTCGATACTTCTTGTTTTCATAATGTGCTTTCGATTGTCTTCCTCTCTTGTTGGTGGGCACTTGTGAGGGTTTTCACACGGGATGTGTCCAAAATCCCTCCCTGCTCCCTTTGCACGTGAGTCTCCGGAAAAAACTATGATCGTCATGGCGTGCGGATGGACTATTAAAACCTTAAAGCCAAGTGGGTCTGTCACATTGTGAACGCATCTCACTATCTGCCCCGGTATTGATCATTACTGAGGTTTTAAGGACGGCATAAAAATGGCCCTATTTCATGCACTACCTTCTTGCAGGGTCAACAGGGCTCCGGTCAAAATAAGTGTCCTATTTAGGTAACAGGGAGCCATTTGGGACCAATCCAGTGTCTTAGGTCTAGCAAAGCTTTTCTGACAGCTACTGGATCTGCCAGCACGGAAACCATGAATTTAGCTTGTAAAATATAATTGACTCTATGAATACACAGCAAGGGCACTTTGAAATGTGATAGACTAGGAGGTTCAGGTGCTTGGTGCGTATCATGTGTGTGTGTGTGTGTGTGTGTGAGTGTGTGCGTGCATGTGAGTATGCGTGTGTGGTCACGTGCGGGTACAGTAGGTGTTTGTGACACGTATTCCTGTAAAGTTATCTTGTCAGGTGCATCATTAAGGCAGTAGATAAGCCCTGCCAGGCTAAAACATTTATGCGCAGGCTGTCTGCTGCAACTCCTAATTTGCCCTTGAGAAGTGCGGCCTAAGCTGGGGGGCGTGGGGGAGGGGGGAGGCAGATGTATCATGGGAGGACGGAGCTCTCCGGGAGGAAGCTCTTTCATTTCCATAAGAAATCACTCACGATCGTTCACTCTGAATACTACGTCAAGCATAAGTGCCACGGGACCAATGAAGTTGTTGGTTAATGATATGTCCCCCGTAAACGTCCGGGGGATAATCACTCAGTTGATGATGATGTTTTCCATTTCAGAGGAAGGTGTTTTGGTTAGACGCAACTGAGTGGGGGGGGTGGTTTGCCCTGCTAATGTTTTTGTTTCAGGATATGGTCTGATAAATGATTGCCCGCATGAGTAGCGACACAGTCAGTGGTCACTATGAAAAACAATCTTGATCACTATTGACGGATAAAGGTAACCTAATTAAAATATTACACTAAAAGATTATACTGTGCAAATAATAATTATTTTAAAATCTACAGAACTGCAATTCCTTGCAAATCAACACAGCTTTCATAGCTTGTGTTGCCTTCTTTTGGCAAAAAGTACTGCTTTGATCCATCCATCTCTTACCTTCACCGGTAGGAATTTTTGCCCACTCTTTATTTACAACACTGCTTCCAGTGTGTCATGTTTGAGGGCTTTCTTGAATGCTTCAAATCCACCCACTGCATTACAATAGGACTGAGATCTGGACTTTCTAAAACCCCTTAATTTCTTACTTCGGTTGGTGATTTGCCTGTGTGTTTTGGGTTAATGTTCGCTTACAAAAATCGATGTTCGGATCAGCTTTTGACAGATGGTGACTGCATAGTGATTTTCAGTCATCAGAAGTAGCGATTCCCGAGAATCAGTAAGAACTAATATGACCCCTGTTTTAAGAAGTCCACCTTCAAGAGAGGATCATCTAGAATTATCTAGTAAGACACCCCAAAAGCGGTTCAGAGGTGACTACTCCTATCCTAATACCACAGGGATGTTTTTAT
This sequence comes from Novumbra hubbsi, assembly GCA_016801125.1. Classification (NCBI taxonomy): domain Eukaryota; kingdom Metazoa; phylum Chordata; class Actinopteri; order Esociformes; family Umbridae; genus Novumbra; species Novumbra hubbsi. Next base: position 42,691 of record JACXGK010003157.1, on the reverse strand, counting down.
GCCATTGTTACATCCTTTTATAAAAATGTAACAACCAATGGATATGGACATATATGATAATACAGACAATTCCCAGACATCAACAACCTCAGTGGAACGCCACACAGTATAAGACATTAGACAGTTCAGAAAAGAACACTTACAGCCCAAAAAAATGGAATGATGACATTATATTAATTTATTGTAATGATTCTATGATTCTACTTCTCTGTTCATCCTCAAGGTAATAACAAGTTGTCTCCTCTGAATCCCAGCCAATTTAATCTGCACTCACCCTGCGTCGGGTTTTACAATCAATCGTCTTCTCTGGGGACCAGGGCCTCTCTGTGGAGACTATATAGATTGAAACAGATACCCCGCTGGAGACCCAATCTATTCTTGACATTCTCTTCGTATTGTTCCCTCGTTTAGAAAAAAGAGCCGGATGATGAAAAGGATGATGAAGACAGGAAACAGCCTGATGATATCAAGTATGTATATTGCCATTTGGAAATGAACCAGGCAAGCAAGATAGAAGATGACGGGTTCATATCTACCAAGCGAACAGTTCCGCGGATTGTATAAAAAAAAATGAAATGTCATGTTTTATCATCGGCAATAGAAATACATGCTAAGCTTGCGTTTGAAAGACAATATCTCAGTTTAACCGGGGGAGTAACATACCTTTCTCACAAACACACAGGACCTTCTGCCCACTGTCAGTCTCGGTACAGTTCACTGTATGTTCTTGGCATAATACCGTTGAGCAGAGGTCCAAATCCACAGAGCATCGTTCCCCTTCATACCCTGAAAGACACACACAGGCACATTTAAAATACTCCCGTTGACCCTAAAAGGTGTGTAAGGACGTGTCTTTTCTTCCGGCCCGAAAATACAAGTTTGGCGCCATACAGAACTGTTGAGTAACACACACCCCTTAGCAACGAGACCCATAAAACACCAGGGCTCGGTACTGTCTGTGCACAACAGCTGCGTCAAAACACGGCTTCTGATATTTTCACTTCAAAACCGTTTCCTTAAAAACGCCCCAACTGAGCTGGCAACGGTATGAGAAGCAATCAAGAGAATAACGACTCAAACAAACGTGGACAATTTCGCTCCGTGGTGCCAAGACTCCATGAATCATGAATTAATGAAAAAAAAAATACACATTTTTGGAATGCCAAACACATTTTTCGGCCATTATGTTTTATTAGAAAAAAGACACCTTTTCTCCGGTGGATTTATGTAAAGAATTGATTCTGTTCTCTGGCAGTAAAACCTGCTGGCCGGTACGCTAATGGTGTGTGTGTGTGTCTTCCTGTAGGTCTGCGTGTGTGTTTTTCCGCGTGTGCTAATAGAGAGAGAGTGAAAGCGAGAGTGTGTGTTTGATAATAATGTGTGTGTGGGTGAATCACCAAGACCAGACCTACTGCCCTCTACTGATCCATATGATATCGGTCTCGTGCAGCAGATGCGGTGTCTACAAGGCACTGACAGAGGAATTCCACATCGATACCTTCTGTTATAAATAAATCCCCGGCCAGCGCCCAGCCGATACCTGGTCAATAACGGCAGTAAATAGGCCCGGCCAATACATCACGTCTCATAATGGAACTGAATATGACCTTAATGAATGCTGGAATGGACCTCGGTTACCACGCCAGTGCACCCGCTTCCCAAATGGTGCCCTAAATACTACTTTTCGCAAAGACAACTTGGCGCTAGCGCACGCCGCCGGGGAACGGAGGGGGATTTGGGACGCGGTGAAACTCCCTTGGCCCCTAAAACGGCCTCTCTCTCTCGGCCTAATTGGAAAACAAATCACAGATTGACAAGAGCCACCTATTCTGACATGAAGATACTGACTGTAGTCTGACATGTTTTCTGGGCATAAAATAATCAATAGCGGCAGCTATCGAGTCGACAACGTCTCGCAGTGACACAGCATGGTAACACTCAACAAGCCTGATTGGACTTGCATAGGAAATAGACAATGAGTTAGCACTGTACTGGAAGGCTGATTAGATTAGAATTGATGGGGTCTCTATTGATTCTTTTTTATAAAAGAAAAAAGTAAATCTGTTAAACATTTTAATGAATGCGTGTGGCCATAGGATAACCCAGTAAGGTGGAGACCAACACAAGAGGAAACACTGTTAAACCCAAATGCAGTGTGGGTAATTGTATTTGATTAATGGGAGAATTCCAACATATCTCGTATAATTTATTATCCTTAGCACTCTCTGGCCCTTGAAATACATAATCCTGCCATGTAGTAAACACATTTGAATGTCACCACGCGATGACAGACAGTGGATGGGGGCGTGTCTAGGGGTGATGGGAGATGCCGTCTGTGCCTCTGTAGAGGAACGCTGTGGCCATGACTTCTGGCAGTTGGGACTACCGCAAAAGTGTCTGCAATAGTTTTTTTAAAATAATGATCTGATTCAGCAAGGGGGTAATCTAATCTATTCATCATCCACTTGAATGTGCAAGTGTTCTTGAACATCTATTCTGACTCAAAATGAAAATGACAGCAATTTTACCAGAAACACAACCCTTAACCCCCACCAAAAAACTATGCATTCAAAGTTTGTAGAGTTACAAATTTGATGTTATCACTGTATGCAAATGGGCCCAAATAATAAACTACTAATACTAGTTTTATTCACATTACTTAGCTGATGAATCTAAAGAGTCGCATACATCATCAATACTGAAATTAATGTTGCTCAAAATAGAACTTAAATGCTACTATTGTAATTTACCGTTTGTTTAATTAGGCACACTTTATCTATGAACGGGACTGGGAACAGAAGGCTTCCCAGACAGGAGGCAGGCAAGCTGCACAAATTAGTCATGACCAAAACCTTCCATCAGAGAATTTAGTTTCTGTCATACTTTCCTCAGAATGTCACCTTTTTTTAATGTACGACTCTTTCAACATTTCTGTCAAACAACCCCACCACACTTTGAGGATAAAATCTGGATTGAAGAAGTGAGATTCTGTTTTTCCAATCTGCACTAGACATCTTTAATGTCAAATGTGAGATGAGCAGTGTACTGACAGATAATTCTAGGCTATGGAGTCAACTGTTCATTTACTCATTAGTTAAGTTGGAATGCTGTTTGCTATCTACTAACAGCAGGGGCGTGGTTAAATTGTTACAGATTTTTTATTTTACTGATGCATTTGCTGTTGATGTTGAATTCATTGGCACATAATACAGAATATAACATTCTGTTGTTATTATGCTGTTGATCAAAACATGGATGAAGACCTGACCACATGTTGGGTGAAACCTAGGCACACCGGCCGTCTAAACGACGTTCAGGCTGCCTCAGGGCCGGGCACGGTAGCCCCATCCATCGCCAGTCGCCTCGGAGGGCGGTCCGTCAACCTCAGCGCCTGGAGGGGTCAGAGGCAGATGGCCGGGGGGGGGAGAGGCACCCGTGCTTCAATTCTCATGCCTTTGCTTCTCCTGCCCCATCTAGAGGGTTGGGCCAGGAGAAGCGTCTTGTGCAAATGGCCCGTGACAACCCTTAGCTGACAGCATTCGCCAGAACTGCCAGGAGTTACGGCACACAGGAAGGACCCATGTCGACTTAGTATAACCCATTGTCATGGACAACCAAATAAACGTGAACATTGTAAAATACATTTATATTCAACGTCAAATGGATGTCCTTCAGTTCCACTGCACTCTGAGCATCATTCACATGTATTACCGTGAGTTGCTAACAGACAGCTATTGCTTCCAACAAAGTGTTTCAGAAGTGTTTAATAACCAATTGTGCATGCATTTCACTTGAAGGTTAATGTTGCATGAAGGACTGTCACACTAATGTGCGTTCCAAATGCTGCCCTATTCCCCTAGTGTGTCACTTTGATCAGGGCCAAGGGATCTCCTGCGCCCCAAGAATATAGGGAATAAGCTGGAATTTGGGATTCCCTCTGTCATCTAAAAATGGGACAACCTACTCCCTCCTCTAAGCCACACCCCCACAGCACAACATTCTGCTGCTCGACAGAATCTAGCAAATAGATGCCCTGAGTACTAAACAAGCAATTGTTAAATTGGAATCTCATTTAATTTAATAAAAACTTAAATGATCATTTTTATTATTTTTAAACAGTGTTACACAACACCACAGAAGATTCTTAAGGCTGACTAATGTTGGGTTTTTAGTAAAAACACAAATATATATTTTTTCTTTATGCAAAATGTTTTGCAATTACCGTAAAGGTTTTTCTTCCAATATTTTTGCTTTAAAGGTATGTTTTCTGTGTAGATATGGAATAATGGGGGCGTACACTGGTCATAACCATGATTAATGTGAGTCGTCTGCCATTTGGCCAGCTCATCTTTCACCAGGGTACAGATAGGCCAGCTCATCTTTCACCAGGGTACAGATAGGCCAGCTCATCTTTCACCAGGGTACAGATAGGCCAGCTCATCTTTCACCAGGGTGCAGATTGGCCAGCTCACCTTTACCAGGGTACAGATAGGCCAGCTCATCTTTCACCAGGGTACAGATAGGCTAATACTTAGCTAATACTATACCAATCAGTACTATCTTCCCACCCTAACCGACCCTGGACTAGCTAATATTATACCAGTCAGTACTATCTTCCCACCTTAAACTAGCTAATGCTATACCAATCAATACTATATTCCCACCCTAACCCACCTTGGACTAGCTAATACTATACCAATCAGTACTATCTTCCCACCTTAAACTAGCTAATGCTATACCAATCAGTACTATCTTTCCACCTTAAACTAGCCAATGCTATACCAATCATTACTATCCTTCCCACCCTAGCTTATACTTACTACTAACTTGTACTTGGGTGTGGTAAGATGAGGAGACAAGCTGAGTTATTGTTTATACGTGGGATCATACACAGGGCTCCTGCAACTAGATGATACAAAGCCTACAGACACCTGGCTCTCAGGGGGAATAAAGATTTCCTCTGGAGGACAGAGCAAACAGTTCACCTGAAAAAAAAATTCTCCCGAGAGCAACAGCTGGCCGCACAGACGAAAGCAAGGAGACACATTCACGAAAAACAGAGAAAAACAATCAATTCAAATGAATCTGCCTGATGATAATAGCTGTGCAAAACCAAACACAAGACAGCTGTCAACTTGCACAAATCAAGACAAATAGCATCACCACTGGTTTGATCCTAATGATCAATATGCCTGGAACACAGTGTCCATATCTCAAATAGAATCCTATACCCTCATGTACTCCACCAGCAGGTCAGACATAACACGCTAATTGATTTAGGGTGTAGCCTGCCATTTGGGACAAGGCCATAGTTGATGATGAATTCTTGACCCCTGGCAATGTCATTCTCAAACACAATGTTGGTCCCACGCAATGTATTTGAAACACTAAATAAGTGTGGTCGGGAGAAGTTGGACTACGGTCGGATTTGCCGAGGCCCCCCGGGGACACTGGAAAACATGTCACAGATTCGGTAAAGTAGCAATGCTCTTTATAAATGTGTTTGCATTATAGTTGAATGTGAGCATGAAGCACTTGATTGGGTGCTTGAACGTAGTGCTTGAATGCACAATGTCCCAAATTGTACCCTACTCCCTACATGCGTGTCCCTTGTGGACCATAATGAAAATGTTCCGCTACATATGTAACAAGAAGCAACTGAAAACCAGCCGTTGTACATTCACCGAAACATGGCGTGCGGTCCCTAGTCGTGAATATCTGTAGATAAAGAATAAATGTGAGTGTCTATGAGCTCAGGGGGAGAACAGAGTTACCCAGCGTAAAGCAGTCTTGCGAAATCTCCTCTTCCTGGGGCATATGGCAGATATGTATGTACTTATCTCTAAGTTCGCGCGATCAACAGGACAAATAAGATCTTTCCCGAAAAACATCAAAGGTTTCAACAAAGGTACATGGAATTCTCTTTACATAGGATGTATAAATCCCCTGTCACAACTTGTATTTATGTACAGGCCATTAGAATAACAGGAGACATCTGTTCCTCATTTACCTTCACGCATAAGAATCCGTTGCGTACGCTTCCTCTCTTCAATCACTGCCTTACTATTGACGGGCAGTTCAACAAGAACATTCATACAGCGTAGATTCTTATCACATTCTAGATGGTTCCCTCACACCCATTACTGTGTTACGAGTGGAGCGTGAGAGGCACAGTATGTCTCGCAACGCTCACAAACCAACGTGCGTACAGAGGCGTCAACAGCAACGCTCACCAACCAACGTGCGTACAGAGGCGTCAACAGCAACGCTCAGAAACCAACGTACGTTCAGAAGCATCAACAGCAACGCTCACAAACCAACGTAGATTTAGAGGCGTTAACAGCAACGCTCACAAACCAACGTAGGTTCAGAGGCGTTAACAGCAACGCTCACAAACCAACGTACGTTCAGAGGCATCAACAGCAACGCCCACAAACCAACGTACGTTCAGAGGCATCAACAGCAACGCCCACAAACCAACGTACGTTCAGAGGCATCAACAGCAACGC